>MNCI01004113.1:1257952-1270724 GCA_015680685.1 Gnetum montanum | reverse complement strand
AGTTAGTTTCCTGGGAAGGTGGCCTACCTTGATCCAGTCAGTTACGGTATGTGTTAGCATAACCGTATGCGTTACACTCCTTTGGACTGAAGGTTGCTCCGAAGTGTTAGATGGTGGAGGCATGTACATGGCCTCAATAGCTTGTTGTTGCGAGAGTTTGTCTGGGCTTTTGGTTCTGAAGTAAGGTCTTCTCTTTTTACCATTGTCAGAACCATCAGCAGGTTGGATATTTACAGCTCTCACAGCGTGATGTTGCTGCGGTTGAGGAGGAAGTTCCCCTTGCATTGTTGGAGCAGGAGGTGTTATGGGAACTACTTGAGGTGGAAGAGGTGCGGTTGGATTAGGAGGATGGTGTGGATATGGACTGTCTCCTAGAGGAGAAGGAGTCCTTCTGAAGTACTCCCGAGCTTGGTAGTGACAGTTGGGGGTTGCGTGACCCATAGAGTCACTTGGAGAAATCGGCTGCTGCACATAATATCCATAAGGATCGGGCTGTCGGTAAGGGTACTGCTGTTTCGACAATGGCATCCCCCATGACTGTGGGTATTGCCATTGTTGATGTTGTCCAATGGGCTGAGGAGGTGTCCCACTTGGATAATATGTTAAGGGTTGGTGGAACTGCCTTGGGTTACCTTGTGGATACGGTAACCTTCGGGGTGTTTGCCGTTGATTAAGTCTTGGATTTAGCGCATACACCCCAGACTCCTGTAGATGTGAGATAATAGGACAACATCCCTTAGGATGGTCATAATAGCAAACCTCACATCCACTATCATTGTCTGAATCAGAATTTACAATCACATCGGAGTTAGTGATTTTTCCCTTACCCTTGTTATGTGCACGGCTTAAATCCCTCTACTTTTTCTTTCCTTTGTCACTACTTTGCTCAACCTTAGACTCTTCTACAATTTTCAAGATTGTTTCTATTTTAGAGTCTAAGGAACTGCATACATCGTCTACCTTAGCCGCTATTTCTATTGTTAACTTTTGGATCGGCAAGGTTTTCCGGTTTACCAACTCTTCGAGCGGTGACTCATCCTCTTCATCACAGAATTTCACTCCCTTCTTGCGAAGGGAGGGATCACGGTTGTATTCTTCCGCACTTTCTCTCTTCCATAGCTCACCCTCTTCTTGCGCTACTTATTCCAAAAAGCTTTCAACTTCAGGGGCTCTTAGTTGGGAGATTCTCCCTTGGGCGTAAGTCCCAAGAGTTCTTCTCGTTTCATTTCTTAGCCCATCCACGATGTAGCAAAGTTGATCCCGCTTCGCGTACCCATGGCCCGGGCAATGATGTAGCAGTGTATAGTAATGGGCCATGGTAGTATCCAAGGGTTCATAAGCACCTTGTTTCCAGCCTTGGATCTACTTACGCAAGTTGGACACTCTGGAGTACGTTTGATATTTGTTGTTGAACAATTCAAGAATCGTACTCCACCTCCTGATGGTTTCCAGTTCTAAGGACCGGTACCAGCTCTCTGCTTCTTTAGTGAGTGTCCTTGGGAACAACTTGAGCTTCTGCCACTCGCTATCAATATTCTGCAAGGCACAGGCATCGTGGAATGCCTGTAAATGATTTTGCGGATCAGCATTGTATCCCCCTTCAAATCATGGGATATTGTTCATGTCTAATCGCTTGATCCGACTGTCCTTTAAATGCCTTGTGGGAATCCTAATTGCCTCTGTTATGTTAAGCATACTTTGGGTTGTGAGTAGGGGCTCGTCATGATCATCTCTTTCATGACGTCTGTGATGTCTACATGGTGGTTCCCTACTTTCCCTATGTCCTTGCCCTTGTCCTAACTCCTCTCGACCTTCTTGTCGAGGTATTTCATCTTCCCTTTTACTTTTACTCTCTCTGTTATGATCACGATGGTTGCACCCAGATGTGGAAGGAGAGTGTGAATCATGAGGTGAAGGAGAAGAGGAAGGGGATCCATCACCATGACGATGTTTCTTACCTTCTCTTTGGCTGCTTCGGCCCCGATCGTTGTGACGATCTAAGTGTCCGTCCTTAGGGTGAGTAGTTGTTCCTGCCGTGAACAGTTGGTGCTCACGGGGATTAGAGCCTGTAGCATGTACAGTTGATCGAAGGCCCTGATGCTTTACCTCTTCACTAGAGTGAGGAGGAGGAACATCATTTTCTAAGAAACCCATTGTGAGGGGTTCCTTGTCTCCTATTGCACTAATGACATGGGGGACCTTGCCCTTCAACAATGAATGTTGGCTCTCCTGCCTTTCGTCCTGAATACGTTGGGCATTTGTGGGATGATAATCCCTCATGTCATAATCATCCAGAACGTATTCCACGAATAGTTCTTGCATGCCAATCTATGCTAAGGCACGGAAAAGCAAGTTAGGGGTAGATCTATCTGGGGGTAACACGATGTTACCTTGCAAATCTCTCCATCGCAGTTGCTCATCCTGATGGAGAATAAAAGTAAAGTCCGAGACATACTCATCAGGATGAGTATATGTGACTTTAGATTGTTTAGGACATGGCTAATTTGATTTATGTGTATGATGCTGACCGTCTCCTGTGTTGTCCTTAGGTGAGTTGATTTCATGAGAAGAAGCCATCCTAATGGTGTGTTATTTTACCGTTATTTATGTTCTTAATTAACTGATTAACCCGAAGGTTCGTTAAAGCTCACAATGATGTGAGTGATATCCCTTATGTTCAATTGCATAAAAACACTTAGTCCCTGGCAACGGTGCCAATGATGAGTGGCGAGGTACCCCTACACTCAACCATATGAATACGAGCGTGTACGCGTGATCCGGTCGAACTCCGCAGACTAAATGCCTTAACGCCACAAGAAACACTTGGGGTTAATCGTTCGTTGTCTTCCCAGGCTTGCTTGTATGTGTCACGGTGTATGGTTAAGCAAGTCTGAGGTATATGATTTTTTTGGTATTTTTCAGTTTATCTCCTAAGCTATGAGGGAAAGGGTTGAGAAACTAACTAACTCTAACTAATGTCCTAAGTCTAAATTAACTAGCGTCAGCATCCATTCCCACTTACCGGACACACCCTGAACTATGCAACTATGGCTACCAAACGCTAATCATTATTGGAATCACCACACATAATGCAAGTGCTCGAAGTGGTCGTATTGAGGTGCCTATTTAGCCTAAGTGTGATAAATAGCTGATTCCTTGGCTACCCGTACACACCCGTGGGCGCTCGTAGCCAAGTCGTACTTATCACACATTCTAGCCTAGCGATGAGTAGCCGATTCCTTGACCAGCCGTACACATTGGACTACTACTGGGATTACCAAGCGCAGATCCTGGAATACGCTACTGGGTTACCAAGCAGTCACAATGCTCGTAGTCAAGTCGTACTCACGCGTTGCGACGAGCAGCCGATTCCTTGATTAGCCGTACACATCCGTAGATGCTCGTAATCAAGTCGTACTCGTGCACACTAGGAAAGAAATAAATAACAACAAAATAAAACCATGTACTACAAGGTTTATCCAATCAAGTTCATCTTTATTACCGTACACAACTTGTGTTCAGGTTACAAAGTTGCTTGAATAAAGAGCCGTTCACTCTAGGACTCCTACTGCGGGCACATGGGAAATTAATCTAACTCTGGAGTGTTCAAACTGCCAGAGCTTCACTACTTCTAACCAAGATTGGGAAATGAAGGGAGTGCCACCTCTTATTTATAGATATGACGGCGAACTGTGATATCGCATACGCGATATCGCAGGGACGGACGCGATATCGCGTACGCGATATCACAGGGGATGCGATATCGCGTACGCGATATCGCGGCTTGTGTATATCGCGTCTCATCAAAAATGGAGAATGTAGAAAATGTGTTTGTATGATCTTTTAGGTCTAACAAAGAATAGGATAAGAGCAAAATGAGTGAGATAAGAGCTTAGTTGAAGAAATCATGTTTAAGATAAGAGCTTCATAAGACCAAAAGTTGAGATGATAGGAAGTCACAACTAAGATGGAAGATTTTAAGGATGCACAAAGTTAAATGAAGATGTTCCAATATTTGCCTAGATTTTCCAAATGATTAGTAGACATCCCAGAGGTGAAAGCTTCATTTCAAGACAAATGTCCTACAAAAATAGCAGTCTTGGTTACTATTAAGACATCCTAGTTGGGACATCCCAAGTAAGATGTCCTAAATTTTAGTGGAACATCCCACCTGCACATGGCAAGTTTTCAAAGAGACATTCCAAGCTTAAATGGAATATCCCAACTAGCCATTTCCTAGTCATTGCATGAATTCCAAGGATTATTTGGAAAATACTAGGCTGTAACATAGACTAAAATTCTTATGAAAAATACAAGCACTGTTCAAAGAATTATTCTTTCATTGAGTATATCTTGGTATGTGATTGGTTATTCAATTCTCTATCTCTTGTATTTTCCATTTTGTATTGTAAGCTTCAAAGTAAGAAACTTGTAAAGATTTGTTCCATTCTTTCCTTGAATTTTCCTTTGTAAATCCTATGGGGTTAATGTGCTTCCTACGAGAAGACATCTTGTGAGCTTGTTGGAACCTTGTAAGATTGAGTGTGTTTCCAATAAGAAAACACTCCATGCAGAGCTCACATCTTTATAAATGTTGTAGAATCCTTTAAATCACATTTTGAGCTTGTTGGGACCTTGCAAGATGGGGTAAATTTCTATGTAAAAATACTTGTTGTGGAGCTCAAACTTTGTAAATGTTGTCATACCATTTAAACCACATTTTTTGAGGAACAAAATCTTAAGTTGTGTAAGGATTCTACCCTTCATGTGTGGACAAACCCAAGTTAGGGAACCATGTAAATTTGAGTGTAGTTTTGGTGTCTTGATCATTCAATTTGGGGAACTTATTCAATTCTCCCCTTCTAAGTTCTTGGTCCTTAGATTGTGTTTGACCATATTCCTACCTCTAAGGTCAACTTTGAGAAGCTTTACTTGGTCTAACAATATCTTAATTTTCCTATTATTATCTTCTTCTTTCTTATGCATCAACTCCAACAAATCCTAGAAGTCTTTCTTCATCAATCTCTTCATTTTTTTGATGAAAGAATTCTGGGATGGAAGAAAGTAGGTAAAAAATTTCTTTGCTTCTTGTTCCATGGCTCTTTTCTCTCAAGTAGCTCTTGAAAAGATGTAGAAGTGTTGTTAATATCGTATCATTTGTGATTTGATACAATACTAAATCTATGTCATGTCAAAATCCACTAATGTTACACTACCAATATGCTGCAACATTTGCACTTAGCAAAAATAATAGTAAGTATCAAATTATAAATATTTCATTGCAAGAGTTTCAAACATTACATCTATCTTCTAGGAGAGAGACTTTCTTTTTCTTAAAACCCTCCCCTTCGTCATTCTTCTAGAGGTGCTTTCCAAAATTTTCTCCTTTCTTGCTATTGCATTAGCACTTATTTTTTTTGTAGTTCCTTGATTGTTTCAAACATTGAGGAAGCCACTTCCTCCCTAATGTTATATTAAGACATTAGAATTCCTAAGTTTTAGCACATTGGAGGCTTTAAATCTACCTCAAAAGCAACATTTGATTGGTTCTCTTCTTCCTTAGCAAATATAGCTCTCACTACCTTTATTAAACCATAATAAAAACCAAAATTAAGCCTCTTTTTCACTATTTTCTTCTTCCCCTTCTTGTTCTCATGAGTCAGTTGTTGCATTTCCTCCATACTCCTTGACAAATCATTGGTGCCCAATTGGTTGCCCTCCCTTGGAACATAGTCCTATACAGCTCTTACAACCACTTGGGGAAAAGTTCCCATTTCTTTCCAAACTTGTTATAGAATAACATCTAACCAAATAAGGGAAATAGCTTTTTCATATATTTATTACTTCCTTTAAGAACATTAATGACATTATTTTTTATAGAGCCCACCCACTCCTTCATGACTATCACCTCTACTCAATTTAATTTTTATTTTTCAATCTTCATTTTCCACTATGGAAAGCTTCGCTAATACCTCACTGTAGCTAGATCCTAAGTGGTGATGACTAATTTTTGGTCTAGACGTATAACAAAAATTGCTTTATTTACCAAGTAGCTTTTTATTAGGCCTAAATGTTACACTACACTAGAGTAAGAGTGATTTAACTCCAAAGCACATAAAATCTCTACCCTATCTAACTTATTGAAGTATTTTTTGCCTTCATCTTTTAATAGCCACTTTTGAGCACTTAGTGTCTCACTAGTGGACCTTACTTCAGACTCTTCTTCTAGGCTAGTGATGTTAATGAAATTTACATTATTAATGCTTATTTGAGTTGCAATAAACACATTATATCATTAGTAAAATAACACTCTTTTCACTTTATGCTAATAAAGACTAAGTATATGCATATACTTACTTTTTAGCCTATGAATGATTCTAGATTCCTTAGGCCATTTCACATTTTCTCCATGGGTTTCACCTAATAATGGGTGAAGCCACTTTATACTCTTATACTTATTCCAATATCTATGAAGCCTCAATCCCTTATATTGAGGTTCAAAATATGACATCACTTGATGTCATCAATTACGGTGCTAGGAAAGATCTCTTAACAAACTCTATAAAACTTCTAAATGATCAAAACCTTGTACATATGGATCCCTAAACTTGCATGTCAATGTCAAAGTTATTTTTAACTTTGATAAAGCCAAATATAAAATCTTAACAATCCTTAAAGTCTAACTTACATCTTTACAAAAATATGTGAACTTGGTGTATTAGACATTGCCCTGGAAGTTCTTGTTTCCAAGAGCAATCTTCTATTAGTATTGAATTGCCAATATTCCCTTATTTTTTACAACTTTCCCAAACATTTTCTATAGACTAGGATATCCATGAATAACTCCTTAATCATTAACTACTTCTTATAAATGATTTCGATTATCTCTATAGAAAATCTTGGTAGAATTCCCTATAGATCCCTTAGAATGATTTCTTCTCCAAAACAAGTATAGATAACTATATGAAAGGGGCTAATGTAGAATTTTAAAAACTTAGTGGTCCCTTGGTGAGCCCATAACTTTGTGGCATCAAGGACACAATATCAAAGTGGGGCTTATACTTGATTGACCCTAGCTTACTCTACTTATTCTCCAATATACTCTATTCATCCACAAGTAGGAAGAACATGGGCTAAATCATCAAGAGCCTAGGTGCTACAACATCTTTTCACAAATACGATAAATTATCTTTTGTTCATGTTTAAAGCATAGTTTTTCATGTTGATTCCTCTAAACAAAATAATGGTATCTATACTAACATCGCCTCAAGACTTAGTCCTTTGACATAGTCTTATAAAGTTTTGATCCTAAATGTTGAAACTTCTTTCTAACTTCTACATCAAGCTTCCCTATGGTTTCTATGGCTCTCTAATATTTTTGCATCAAGTACTTACATTAAAATTTTCCTTAAAATTTGACGTGGAATGTAGAAATCTAGTTTAGATCTTAATGCTCCAAAGCATTAAAATTTTGCATTGAAATATCTAATTTCATGCCTTTTATGTGGCACATTAATTAACATGCCCTAGAGTCTCATGTAACAAACCACATCAATTTCTTTTCACATGGTATGCTTCCTTACATCATGTTCTTTATTAATGAAAAACTTCCAAATAAATTTTTTCTTAAAAGTTACAAGAATGGTTATAAATTTTACCCTAAAAACATTGCCACATACTCATTTCTAGTTATTAAACTTAAAATATTACCTAAATTTTACTTTTAAATACTCAAAATGCTTAAATTTCTTTGCCCTAGTGATGCTCATGTATTATTAATTAAAATAATAATGTGAAATTAATTTTTTTTTGCTAAATCTAGGATGTAAATTAGCCAAAATCCTAGGAAAATGATGCCTTTTCTATCTAGAATTTGCATAATAAAACATAAAAACACATGCATTCCCATTTTAATCATAAATCTAGGAAAATTTTCTAGAAATCATAAATTTTGCTTTAACAATTGATCATGCTTTTGACTTAAATCAAGTTTAACCCACTGTGATGAGTTTAACCTTCATTTTAATTCCAAAAAATGTATCTTTGGCATCCTTAATAAGGATTGTCTTGTATCTTAAGATGATATAGTAGTTGACCTTAATAAGGGTAAAGTTATCCTTGACTTTTTACCACTTGGGAATATTTGAGATATGTGTATGTTACAAGGTCACCTTCAATTGATTTGCTACTTTTTTTAATCTCATTGATTATCTTCATCTCTTAACTCATTTGCTTCAAAAATCTACCACCTTTAAAAGGGATTAGATATATCAAAAGACCTTTTACTATATCAAAGAAGGTTTAATCATTCTTCTCATTCTATATCCTTCATAATTTGACCAAACTTTTTACCGCCATTTGTTCAAGTCTAACCATTCCATACCTACCATGCTTTCTCAAAGACGAGAACATGGAGCTAAGCTTCCTATATATTACATATATTATCCTTTCTTGGGCTCTAAAACTAGGTATTCTAACATTGAAAATTCTTGCCAGGGTGTTATCTTTGTCATTAAAATGATGGAATTTTCTTCTAAATTGTAAAGTATTTGTTATCTACAAAGATAACATTCTTAAAATCATTACTAACAACCCTTCTGATAATCACAACTTAGGCTATTGGAAAACTTTCATCATCTAGTTTGACCTTTATTTTTTTTATCATAATACTTCATCAAAGGTTAAGTTATGGTTGATCTTACTTCTTCTTTTAAGTCTACTAATGTTGTTTATAGCTTATATGCTAATACAAAGAATTCAAATGTTGTTCTTTATTTTGATAAAGTTCTCACCTCTTTTAGATCTAGTGTAGCTTGTACTCTTGTTCTTTCCATAAAACAAGTTTTTTATAAAGCTTATAAACTTGACTTTCCATGCACTAATAATGTAGCTGAATACGAGGCTCTAATATGTGGTCTCTTACTAGCCTTGCAAACCAAGTCAAAACCATTACTATTTATGGTGACTCTCAACTCATCATAAACTAAGTTAATGGCTAATATGACTATAAATCTTTCATGTTTTTTTCTATCTAGAAATGGCTAAGAAACTTATTACATTTTTTTGTACCTATACCTTTAGTTATATTCCACTTCTAAAAACATGCTAGTTGATGTTTTGGAAATAGTTCTAATTTATGTGATCTGGCTACCATATGAGATTAGCTTGTGCAATCTATCTACTTAATGCCTGCTACATAGTATCATAATATCTTAGTCAATACTATTAACATAGATGATAAAACAAAATAATACACTAACCTTTTTCATTATGTTATCATTGGAGAAATATCTAGTCATCTTATGCTAGTTCAAAAGGATACTTCATGGAAACATAGTTGACATTTTTTATTAATGAATCCTAATATCTTATGTCTAGTTTCTACTACAGGTATTTTTCTATATTGTCTTAATCCCATTAAGTTTGAGATAGTTCTTGATCAATTTCATTTAGGAGTTTATGGTGGACACCTAGGATCATACTCTTTAACTACTTGTATTACCTATTTAGGCTATTGGTAGCCAACCTTAGCTAAAGATACTTATAATCTAGTCAAAACATGTGACACTTACCAACGACATGCACTACTTATTTATCTTCTTTCATAAGAGATTAATATGTGTTAGATCACATGAAATATTTAAAAATGAGATCTAGATCTTATTAGTGCTATTAATCCTCCTTCATTTTCCAAGTACCAATTTATTTTGACTACTACAAAATTTTTTTCTAAGTGGATAAAAGCTTTCCCTTTGTATTCCATAAAATCTTGCATTATTTGCTACTTTATTCTTAATCACATAAACATTTGTTTCGATGTACCTCTCCAAATTATCATTGGCAATGTACCTTAGTTCAAAAGTAAGGAGGTAGCTATTTTCTACTCCATATATCAAATCACTTAATTATTTTTATCACCTTATTACTCTCAATCCAATTATCAAGTTGAATTTATTAATAAAACTCTCATCCATTTTCTTTACACCATGGTAAATAAAATCCAACGCAATTAGTACATACAACTATCCCTTGCTCTTTGGGTTTACCGTACTAACTTTCATATAGCCACTAGTTGTACCTCATATCTTCTAACCTTTGTTTCTAAGGTAATCTTACCAATTGAGTTTCACATCTCATCTCTCCATGTTGCTCTACATGATTGGTGTTTAGATCAATATAATAATAACATGAGATGCATTAATTTGGATCTTATTGAAGAATAATAGAAAGATGCTCTTTAACATTTGCATGAACATCAAGAAGACATTTAACATTGTCATTCCAAGCATATTAGAATGAAAGAGATTCATGAAGGTGTTCCAGAGTTTCCTCTTAAATGACAAGGTTCTTTTCTGGTGATTTAATCTTTGTAAAATGGTGCCTATAGTTTGTCTAATTTGAAAGAATGTAAATTTCCAAATTTAATTAACAAATGCTTTTTAATGTACTAGTACATGTAGTCAACTATTCTATTACAACATTGAACCTACTAATTTTTTGAGACTAAACATGTATTCTCCTAGTGGATGTTTACATTTTTATCAACTTTTCTATGATATCCCATTTCTAGATATTGATGAATATGATTGTTTTTCATGTAAAATCATCATATGATATGGAAATTATTTGGGTCTCTCATTAAACTCACAAAATAATGATGAAATAATATCAAATTGAAAGAAAAACAAACAATGGAACTTTATTAATAAATTTTATTATGTACACTATTAATGACTTTAGGTTATCTTTTTGTGATACTTAAGGTCTTAGAAGAAATCTAGCACTACCACCATGGTTAGGCCATCAAACTAAAGGGGCGATTAGTGCCTTCTTGTCTTGCTTCACCTAGCTCTCATCACTTGCCAATCAGGCACTACAACTTCATGTTGATATGATCTCTAAACCCAGTGTTAAATGTCATAGATCAAACCCATCCTTAAAAAGTACCATAAATAGTTACAACTTCTCATAATGAGGCATCACTTTATTTGAAGGTTAATTACATGATTAATATTATAGTTCTATTCTTAACAAGGGATGAGATGTTATAGTGTATCCCCCTTAAGAATCCATCTTGTCCTCAAGCACTTCTTCTAGATCCAACTATTCAACAATTACATCCTCACTATGTTCCTCATTTTTAGCTTCATCATTATCTTTATTATCATTTGTACATACAAAAACTATGCATTAATCTCTTACTAATACCTATTAATAAATATAATTTATTATTCAATTATCATAATGTTGGCACATTTGGCCATTCCATGGAACAGTTAAAATATTTTATTCAAAATTGGAGGAATCTATGGTTGTAAGTAAATTACAGCTTTAGTGTTAAAGGTTGATGGGGTTTTTTTTTTTAAGATTGATTCATTGGTAAAATTTTTTTTGATGTTGAAGCCTTTTGGATACAAGATGAAAGTGCCAGATTATTCCCTTGTCAAAGATCAGAGGATAGTAAAATCAGTAAGGAAGGGAGTATATTATTTATGTGGAAGGCACAAAGTTGCAGGTCCCGGTTGTTAAATTCGGTCGTATCCTTAAGACAACATTTGAAATTTCATGTAAAACAGGAATTAAACAAAAATTAGCAACGCCTCGAATGTTTTGAAAAATTATGTAGCATCAGTGAAGGGAAAAGAAGACTGTGGTGTTACTGGAAAATACATGGCCACCGTAAAATCATGGCCAAGCCAACAAACATCACCACAGCCGTCGCTCTACACCGCCGCAGCCGTTGACGTTGCTGATTTGCTGGTTCAAAACAAGAACAAAATGTTGGAGGCGATCTCAAGGTGCACCGAAACCCCACACAAACTGCCGCGCGACATTCAGCCTGGCACATGAAACATCTAATGCAGGATATGTTGTTACGATTTCGATGGTGTGACTACAACGATTCTGAAGGTTTCTATAGGCGGTTTCGGCAGATGCAGATACATAAAACGTTAGCCCTTGGTTCTACAATCAACGGCAATGGTGGTAAAGATTCAAGGGAAAATTTTCAAACAAAAACGCATGAAGCCCTAAGTCAATTTGGGGGCAAAACGAAAAATCTCTGGTAACCGAAACCCTCTATTTAAAATAGTATGTTCAGCACAACATTATCCAAAAAAACCCCTTTCTTCTCCAACACACGACGGCAGAGTCAGATTGCAGTTGCAGAGCCTTCCCCCGCGGTGATCGTCGGTTATGATTTTGCAGGGCCTTATTGTGTGGAGGCAGTTTGAATCTGCGGTTTTGGATGATGCTGCATTTTGAATCTTGCTTCAAACATGTGTTGGTTCTTGCAGGTTCTGGGCAGAAATAAGAGAAAGACCGTTGCCCTGGAACTGTGATGAAACCTCCATGTGATTTACAGGGAAGACAAGAAGAATCGTTTCACCGCTTTTACCAGAAATTATTCAATTACTTCTGCCGCTTAAAATGGAATATAAATTAACCAATAATATATATATGTAGATATATATATATATGCATAACATGAAGTACTCATTATATGAAGCCTTGATTTAGAGACTTGCCTTCAATTATCCCAAGTCATAACAAATATTATTTTAAAACATATAAATTACTACCCATTATAAATTTGCAATACTAATTATCCCATTTAAATGTTACATTACATTAATGTTAGCATAAAATTCTCCTAATTTTATGCATAACTTCCTAACTCCCTAACTACATAACTTTCTCCTAGCTTGTTGGACAAGCAATTTTCTAATTGGTTAGTCAAGTTACTTGGGAGAGAAGTTAGGTGAGATATTTT
>MNCI01004113.1:1243954-1257152 GCA_015680685.1 Gnetum montanum | reverse complement strand
GAGTTGTGCTCAAATGTTTTTGCAAAATTTTATTTGTTACAAGTAGGTATTATAAAGACCGCGTAGACTAGGCAGTTGAACAAAATAGGAAATTTTCAACAACTCACAGTACTTGGCAAAGTTGCTGAATCTCTTTCAAGTAAGTCATTTGTAGTTCACACACAACGCAATTATTACATTTTACACAACCACACGCCGCAACAGCACACACACATACTCACATTAACTACTGAGTTTATTTGGAGGTATCTGGGCCTTGGTGTTGCCAGAGACCAGCAGGCACCTAAATCCTGTTCGAGGACACTCGTTGGCGGTCGCGTCCCAAACGGTTGCCAACACATAACAACATAAAAATTGAGGATATGTGTTGAGAATAAACTTCCTATTTTCCTAGGTTTTTTGGTCACAATTTGATCATTGAAGGAGTACTTCACTAATGATTTTATTATGAAGTTTCTTCTTTCTCTGATCCTTAATAACAATTGGTTTAACATCAAAGCTTATGTTATATCTTAAAGGTATAGTGTTTTAGTCTAATACATATTGTACGTCATTAATATGAAATTTCTTGAGTAAGCTCACATGGAATATTGGATGAATCTTTAAGTTTGTTGGAAGATTTAGTCAGTAGAGTACCTCAATAATTCATTTTGAGACTTCAAAAGGTCCATAGTATCTAGGAGCCAACTTAGCATATCTTTCTAGCTTAAAGTAAGTCCTTGTGGGTTTAGTGATACTTGATTGTCAATATGGAATTCCTTCTTATGGCAATGAAGATCTACATATGCATTATACTTATTCTAGGCCACTTCAAATTTTGTTTTACCCTTGTAATAATATTTTCCATGATTTTCATTTTTTCTTTCTTTTATTCTACTGCTAGAGTTGGGTCTACCAAAGTTAGTGGTGTTCAATAATTCTACTCATACGCAACGTCAAATGAGATTTTATATATGCATTTCTAATAATTGTTATTGTAAGTGAATTTAGTTAAAAGTAGGTAATTTTCTCATGTTTTGGATTTTCTTTTGATGTAGCTTCATAGAATATCTTTTAGTATTCAATTAACATATTCCATTTGGTCATTTATTTTTGGATGGTATGTCATTCTAAATTTCAATTGGGTCCTAAGTTCCTTGAAGAAGTTTCACCAAAAATCAGAGATAAGCTTATGATCTTTATCTAATATGGTCAACTTTGGGCATCCATGTAGTCAAAATACCTCACGTACAAATTTTTGGGTTGTGTCTTCTATTATATTCATAGATTTTAAAGGTATAAAGTAAGCCATCTTCGATAGACTATCAACTACTACCAGGATGAAATCATTCTCCTTCTTAGTCACTCATAATTCCATCATAAAATCCATAGTAATGTATTCCCATTTCCATGTTGGGACTTCCAAAGGTTATAATGATCTACTCAATTTTTTTTATTTAGCCTTTATTCTTAGAAAAGTTGGGCAATTTTTAATATATGTGGATACATCATTTTTCATAATAAACTACAAATAGAATTTTTGTATCATCACATAGATTTATATATATCCAAGTTATTCAATGTATGGTACTTCGCAGGCTTCAAAAACATATCTTAAGCCTATAATTTTCCACTTGTATATACACCCTTTTTCTCTTCATCAACAAGCCCTCTAGGGAGTGATTGTGATGAGGTTCATAAGCTATGTTGATTAGAATGTACTTAAAATAAGAGTCTTCTTTTATCTATTTTCTGATCTCTTCTTCCATAGGGGTTGTTATAACATTAATCATTAGGTTCCACATCCTACTAAGGGCACCAACTATCATATTTTTATCCTAGAATATATTTAACTTCAAAATCATA
Organism: Gnetum montanum; assembly: GCA_015680685.1. Lineage (NCBI taxonomy): Eukaryota > Viridiplantae > Streptophyta > Gnetopsida > Gnetales > Gnetaceae > Gnetum > Gnetum montanum. The sequence continues at coordinate 1,255,307 of MNCI01004113.1, read as the reverse complement.
TTTAGCTAGTAATTCTACCCACCTTCATTGTTGACGAGTCATCATCTGTTAGGCCCTAATATTGAAACTAGGAGGCAATGCCAGATATCCAATGTTATCTCCTCTGTGCATGCCTATAAATATAACACTTGGGTGCATGAAGAAGATAGCAATAGAGTGTTAGTTTTAGTTCTTATTTTTTGTTAGTCTTTGTTAGCCTTTCTTAGAGTCCTATTGTTCACACTGTATGCCCACAGTGTGATGTTTGTAATCATATGACACCTTTGTTTGAGTGTGACATACTTGGACATGTTACATGACTAGAAATAAAGATTGAGATTAATCCCATCATTGTAGCATCCACTTCTATTATTGTTTCTCTTAATTGTTAATTATTTATTGTTTCCTTTAGTTAACATTTCCATTTATTGCTAATTACTATTCCTATCATTAAGTGGAATGTGTACACCTTAATCACAAGCGTTTAATTGTAAGTACATGGTAATCTAATAGTGTATTGTTTGGCACACCTAGTGACATATGCTTGGCAATCCCAGAAGTAGTCGCACGAAGTCCAAGACATATACGGATGATTAAGAGTGAATATTCATTGCATGTAGGCTAGTTTAGATCTTGTTTTCCATTGTTCATTAGCTTAATTAAGTTACCTATTTATTGTCATTAGGAGCAAGGTAGAATTAGAAAACATCATACATCTCACTTTGGACTAAACCATACATGACAAAGCTACCACTAGTCCAAGTGGGAAGACAATGAACTACAATTAGAGCATAATGATCTAGATACCACAGCTAGTCCCATCCATGGAATTTGACCTATTCATGTGCAAACACTTGTGATTCATATGGTTAAGCATAGGGGTACCTCGTCGTTCATCATTGGTGTTGTTTTCAAGGATGGTTCTAGTTATCTAGATTAGTTATATTATACACGATCGTTGTAAAGGTATTAATGATATATCTTTCAGAAAACATTAACTCACACATATCATAAACCAATAATAATGTCTTTCTCACAAGGAAGTGACAATGCACCATATAATGAATGCATATTGGAGAAATAACGAGAAATATGGTGAAGAAAATTGGAGTGACCAACCTTATGCTGGGGTTTCTTATGTTCATGACCACCTTGATGATACTCAAAGACTACATTCACCTAAGATAGACAATCTTGGAGGAGATGACGTAAGTCCAAAACTAGGGGATGCCTCAACGCCTAAGACCTCCTCAAAACTAAGAAACAATAAATTAAGGGACCCTAGGGAATGCCATAGAAGCCATGGCAACCCTTCTAGTTCCTCATCTTCCTCTTTCCTTTCAATGTCTAGTTTTGATGAAGATGAACGTAGGTATGAAGATAAAGTTCCACTAAAGGGTTGAAATAAAAGTAGAAATCAAACCCACAGATACACCAAAGGTCATCAACATGAACACAAGTCCAATTGTCATAATCAACCAAATAGATATTTTCATCACAACTTGTTTGATGATGATGAACCCTTCTTGGCCACTAAGAGCATGGTGAAGATAACAGAGGCCATTAATATATCTCACAAGTATTGCAAAGAGAGTTACCTACCTAAGCTTGATATGAATAATATCCCTAAATTTGCAAGAGGCTATGATTCAAATCCACAACATCATTTACAAGCATTCCAAGATGCCTGTATTTGTTACAACATTCAAAGTGGATGGCAAAAGCTTAAGCTCTTTCCTAGGATGCTAATCGATAGAGCTAGAGTATGGTATAGATCATTGAGACCAAGTTCAATCTGATGGTGATCAACAATGTTGGAAATTTTCAACAAGAAATATCAAACCTATGCAAGAGTATCCAACCTGAGGAGATAGATCCAAGAATGGAAAAAAGAACAACATGAACCCTTGGACATGGCCTTAGATAGATATTATTCCCTATTGAATAGATGCCCAAGCCATGGTTTCTCTAAGGAAAGGCAACTTTTCCACATCATAGATGGACTTTGTAACAAAATAAGGAAGATTCTTGGGATGTATATGCCAAGGAAATTATATGAGCTCGAAGCCCATCAGATCCAAGAGCTAATCAAGCATGTGGCAAAAGAAGGAGAGATATAAAAATGGGAGAATATCAAAAAATATCAATGGGATCCAACTCTTCAATAGAAGGAGGTCCAAATCTATGGCAAGGAGAAAGAAACCACTCTTGATAAGGTGATTCTGTGACAAACCTTGTTGATACAAAAGTCTATTGATGAACTTGAAGCAAAGTTTAATAGGATGTCCACATGGATATATGAAAATGTTACAACTCTCATTGAGACAATTGAGGAGAGGATCATGCAAAACAAGCTAGGTGAACACAATAAACAAAGGATACAAAACTAAGAAATAGCTAGGAACACTTTTCTGCAGAAGGAAAAAATGGCTAAAGAAAGTGAGGCTATAGACTCAACCACAGACGAAGATAATGGATGCGACATCTGCATATATGACCATCTAAAGGGTCATTGCCCAGTCTTGTTGCATCTATAGGATTATTGGAAAGATGCCTTAAATCCAAAGTTTGAGAAAAAGCACATGCCCAGAGATTTCCTCTCCCACAAGGTAATTATAGATAGTCCCACAACCAATTGTACCATCCTAGGGGGACTTATCACCAACCTCAACATGAGCATCAACTGTAGTGGTAAGAACCACAGTCATGGGGAAGGCCACCACCAAATCATCCCTATGCACTAAAACTACATAGATATTCTGTTCAACACCTTGTCTCTCCAACTAGTTCTGCATCCTATACTTCAAATCGCCACTACCACTCTCCCGAGTACCATCAATCCATGACATCCCCTGAAAGATCACCACCTCATGCCTCTTACCATCCATCCTACCCTCAATATTCTCATACTCCACCTCATTATATGCCACATCCAATGACACAAGAAAGTTTAGCATCACAATACCAACAAACGAATGCCACTTGTGTTGCAAATGTGTCGAGACATGCTGATATCAGTGGGTCTCAACCACAATGTCAAAAACATCCCTTTTGGAGAAAAGGTCATAAGCTGAAGCAAACCATGCATGAACCCACCACATCATCCAAACCAGCACAATGCCAATTTAGTGTACCACCTTCCTTGTCACAACTAATGTCCTCTGATCATACACAAGGGCCATCATCCATCATTACTCCAATCCCAAACCCAAACAATGAATTTAACAATGTCAGAAGACAAAAAAATCTATGCATACCATATCATAATCAAGGGTGCACTCATGGGCTAGACATACATCATGATCATAGACCTCATATCTTGACCTACTAGACATTTAACAATCAAGTGTGTGACCAAAAATTTTTCTACCTAGCCACCACACCACCAACAGACACCCAATTTCTCATACATGAATGGTCACCAATGTTTCATGCATGCATGGATCCTATTTATCCACTTATTAATCCTTGTCATAGCCAAATGTTTAGTCATGGAGATTACCCCCATTATAGTCTTTAGGATTCTTAAGTGTATTCCATATTTTTATGTTACAATTTTTTATCATTTTTCTATTTCTTGATCCAATTTTTCCTATTTCTTCCAATTTTTTCTAGTTGTTGTTTTCATTTTCCTTGTTGGGTAATCTCACTTGTGAATAAAAAAATCATGTTTCCCATTGAGATGAGGTTTTCTCTATGTTATCAAGTCATAAGGGATTGATTATTCATACATTGAGATCATGACATCCATCCACCCATTCCATTAATAAGAGGTTCTTGCCTTGGTCATAATGATAATCTTTTCCATCATTCAACCTAATAATAAATCTATAATCATTATGTCTAGGAAGAAGAGTGTAGAACCAAGGAAAAATGTGAAGGGTGTAACATCAAGGGGATTTGTGGATTCTCTTTGGTTACTTCTATATGTTCTATCATGTTGCTAAGGTTGTAACCATATCCTTGTAGATATAACAAAAAATGGAAGTAAGAGTAACCTAAAACGACATTGAAGAAACTTCTATGGGTCCCACTAGAAAGACATGTACCCATGCCTAAAGGTTGGTGAATTCTCAAAATTGAAAAAAAAAACAAAGGAAAAAACAAACACATGTGCCATAAATTAGCTCTTCCCTTGGACAAAATGCCAACTGATGTTACTCCTTGCAACTATGATAGTCTTATGGTTGTCAGCCAACGTGATGAAATAATGCAATATCAATGCAATGTGGTGTGGACTTGGTTTGAATCTTGGAAAGAAGGACTCATGATTATTTAACCATTAATAACACATAGGGTTTTATTGTGCCCATGGTAAGACACCTCATGTCCCAATTTCTATAATCCTTTCTACAATCCATCTCATCTTGTTGTTCAAGTAATCCTAACTTGTGGTTTTATGTAACATAGAATTATTATCTCAAATTGGTGGTTTTAACATGGGTGTTTTGTTTCACAAGTATGTGTTGCATTTAACCTCTTTAGTACCTACAAACATTTTTAGGTATGGTTACACAAGGGCATCATAGGCTAGATCCTGTTTTGGGGAGGACCCACTTGTGTAACTTCTGTAACTTGTACTTGTTTGACACAACCACATCATTCTTCACCTTCCAAGTGCCCAATCATTATATTTTTTTGTTTCCCTTCTCATATAACTTGATTTATCCACAACCTCAATTTCAACACCCTTTTTCTTGCTTCTTCTAAAGCTTTTTCACATTAACGACTCCACCTTCTTACACTTCCAATGCCTCAAACTGATTTTCCACTTACCCAAAACTATGAACCTAACCTCAAACCTTCCAACCAATCACAAAGCTTCAGTTTTCATGCTCAACTGCCCCATTTGGTGATTATTCATGGATTTCAACATCGACTACCTATCATCGAGTTGGACGTGACGTCGGATACGTGACATCCAGTACTCGACGTTGGGTCAATCAAAACATATATATATGACCCCAATGGTACCCAAACATCATTTTCATCATTTTCTACTAGGGGAGTTGTTTCAATTTTCTCTCACAACTCAGAGCTCTACACACACTTTCCACTTACGATATTTAGCCCATTCTTTCAAATAGTGACAAGTGGTACCTTAGTGATACTTATCAATTTTGGCACAAAAAATATGAGGGCACTACTATCAACATTTGTGGAGTTAATGTCTCTTTATTAGTTAAGGTAATTACAATAGCTATGAATTTTTCGAATGAAGGGGCTAAGGTAGCTCATCTGTCCACCAAATCTAACCCCGATACTAAAAAGTTGTGGCTGAAACGAGCTTGCAATAAAGAAGATAAAGCATATAATGAACTAACTTTGGAAGAGAAGACATACTTCAAGATTGGTACATACCACCTATTTTCCACCAAAGGGCTCAACTGAATCTCAACATATGCAACCAAGGGAATTGTTATCTTAATGGGCAAATATGTAGTCAATCTTCCCCAATTCTACTTCACTAAAATTCAATGATGGTTCAAAGAGAAAAAGGTAGAGAAACCAATACTCCCATTCCCTTGGCTAATTAGAAGGTTATGAAAACACCCTAGAATCTGGGATATATGAATGATATCCCCAAGAAGGCTTAAAATGCCTCCTTCACCAAACTCCTCAAACTTGCAACACTAAGAAAAGATCTTGGTGAAGAGCAACAACTAGAAAAGGAAGCAAAGCAAGAAAAAAGTATGACATGAGCCTGAACAGTGCCTAGAAACACAAGCTTCACTGCTACTACCACAATATTACAAGCCTATAATGAGCCATCTCTAGAAAATTGCTAAAGTTGTCAAGTGGGGAAGCAGAGAAGAGTCCAATCTCTTCAAAGTAATTGATGATGCCATACAACCCACTATTTCAACCAATCCATCAATGGGGAAGATTTCATTACAATCAAGAGGAGGAACGTAGTGATCCAAGCAAATCTCTGGGAATGCTACATCCTTCCAAGTAATGCTTGAAATTGGAGAAGGTGCCATAGTTGTGGTAATGTAACATGAGGATGCGGCAAGTGTAGCAAAAGTAATCACATACCATATTAAAGAATCATTCAATGTGCCTATTGTGCCCCTAGTAGATCTAACTGGGACCAAAGATGCGCAGATGTTGGCTAGAACTTTAGTGACTCCTACAACACATGAGGATGTTTTGGATCAAGTATTGCAGACAGGGTAAGTGATGACTACTTTGTTTGACATCCCCAATGATGTCACTATAGCTCAATTAGATCTCATCACCACTAAAGGAAAACTCGTCATGGTTGAAGTTAGGGCAAAGCAGGCAAAAGTATAAGTGCAATGATTACAACAAGAGATGACCATCCTAAGAGCTAAATAACAAAATCCTACTCATTTTGTTACACCTAACTAGCTGGAGTAATTTAGGATAGAGCAGTTGGCCAAGCTGACTGAGGATAGCATAGTTGTAGAACAAGAAAAGGAGAATGTGGTCTAGAATGCCTCTGTTATTGATGCATAGTCTCATGCATACAAAAAGGCATTGATCACCGCACAAGAAGAAAATAAGTAGCTCACCGCTAAAAATTCAAGGTTGACCACAGTCGAAAAGCAAAAGAATATTCTAGAGGAAAGTGTTCACCAGTTGAGAGAACAACTAGTGAGGGTTAACTAGGACATTAATAGATTGGCTAGAGAAAACAAAATCCTCTCCATGGAGGAGGCCCACGCTATTCGACAAAAATCAACAATAGAAATTAGTGCATGGTAGAATGAGGCCAAGAAGCACGAAAAGTTGAAGAAACACTTCCGCGACCAAGTAGGGATGCATAAACAAATAATTGAAAAAGAGATCCAGATGGCTAAAGCTTGCATTGGGTCCCTATCAACACAAAATCTTGAGTGGAAACCAATCCTAGATAGCTATGCTTTGGTCCACCAGGTGAAAGTAAAGAATAAAGACCTACAAATCGAAGATTTGAAGGAATACATGGCATTGGCTAACCTCAGATATGCCAACCTTACCATGTTAATAGTAGGTCAGCCTCGTAGTGAGCTAGAGAAGTAGGTAGCAACCACTTATGCATTATATGAAAAAGAGTTTGCATATAGAAAAGATGCTTTGCAAAAGCTCTATATAACAAACACAAAATTGAAAGTGATTAAAGCTAGCTACCAAGGACAAAAGGATGTTTCCTCAAACCTAGCTAGAAGATTAATAGATTATCAAGAACTCAGAGAAAAAGCTAGCGCCTTTGAGAAGGAACAACAATAGTTTGTAGCTTGATATGTAAAGGTAATCAAATTTTTCTGTAGCTACCATGCCCTTGGGATGTACTGGCACTGACACACATTGGTTCAACAGCCTAGATGATACATGACCCAAGAATGAAAGAGGAAAAGTTGCAGGCCTTGCTTCATTGTTACAAATTTCCCAAGCTTGGTGACAAAGGGAAGCAACCAATGGAGGAGCCACCACCTCTAGAAACCACATGAGCTTTCTAGTTTTGTTTTGTAATATTGTGTCCCATTTTTTGTACTATGCCACTGTGGCATGTAAGAGTTAATTATTTTTGTTGTTGTTTAAGTTAGTCAATAATTCCATACCTTTCCAATATTTTGTAAAGAACTTGTTCCTCATTTTATCTGACTCAAGGATGAATTTTCATTTAGTCATGGGAGTATGATGAGTCATCATCTGTTAGGCCCCAATATCAAATACCTGATGTTGGAGCTAGGAAGCAATGTCAAATATCTGATGTCGTCTCCTCTGTGCATGCCTATAAATATAGCACTTGGGGTGCACGGAGAAGATAGCAATAGAGTTTTAGTTTTAGTTCTTAGTTTTTGTTAGTCTTTGTTAGTCTTTCTTAGAGTCCTATTATTCCCAGTGCATGCCTACAATGTGATGTTTGTAATTGTATGGAACCTTTGTTCGAGTGTGACGTACTTGGACATGTTACACAACTAGAAATAAAGATCGAGATTACTCCCATCATTTGAGCATCCACTTGGATTATTGTTGCTCTTAATTGTTAATTATTTACTATTTTCTTTAGATAACATTTCCATTTATTGCTATTTACTATTCCTATCATTAAGTGGAATGTGTACACCTTAATCACAAGCGGTTAACTGTAACTACTTGGTAGTCTAGCAGTGTATTTTTTGACACACCAAGTGACATACACTTGGCAATCCTAGAAGTAGTTGCATGAAGTCCAAGACGTATAAGAATAATTAAGAGTGAATAATCATCGCACGTAGGCTAGTTTAGATCTTGTTTTCCATTGTTCATTAGCTTAATTAATTTACCTCTTTATTATCATTAGGAGCAAGGTAGAATTAGACAACATCATACACCTCACTTTGGACTAAACCATACATGACAAAACTACCAGTAGTCCAAGTGGGAAGACAACAAACTGTGATCAAGGCATAACGATCTAGATACCACAACTAGTCCCATCCATGGAATTTGACCAAATCATGCATGAATGCTTGTGATTCATATGGTTGAGCATAGGGGTACCTCACCACTCATCAATTGTCTAGTGTTTAGGATGGTTTGTCTCTACAAGTATTCTAAGCTCTTATGATCTATTTTTAATACAAATCTTTTACCACAAAGATAATGTCCAAACCTTTAAGGGATGAAAAATTGCTAGTAATTCTAAATCATGGGTTGAGTAATTTACCTTGGCTCTCATACTTTATAAAACTCATGATATACCACTTTATCTTCTCATGAAAGAACTGCACCAATCCCTATTCCACCTGCATCTATAGATACTTTGAATGGTAATTCTTCATCTAGGATTCTTAGGATAGATGTCATAATTAATGGCATCTTAGGATAAATGTTGTAGTTAATAGCATCTTTAGTCTTAGAAAAGCTTACATGTGTCTTTCATCAAACATAAATACATGTTGTTCTTGCAAAAGGTTAGTCAAGGGGAATACCATAGTGGAATAATCCTTAATGAAACATTGATAAAGGCTTGTTAAACCCAAAAAGCTCCTAATTGCTATAGTTTCTTTAACTTCCAATCATTCATGAATTATACTAATTTTTAACAAGTCTAATTATAGTCCTTGTTTAGATATAATATGGTCGAAGATGATACTTCTTCTTTAAAAAGTTCATGTTTGCTTAGTTTTGCTTTTAACTAATGTCTCTTATGAGTTTCCATAGTAATTTTTAAATGCTTAATATGTTCCTCTCTTAACTTAGAATAGATAAGTATATCATCCATAAATACAATAACAAATTAATCAAGGTATTTCTGAAAAATATTAATCATTAATGTCATAAATGTTGTAGGTGCATTGGTCAATCAAAAAGGCATTACTACAAATTCATACAATCCATACCTAGTTCTAAATATTGTTTTCTCAATATCTTTCTCTTTAATTTTTATCTAGTGATACCTTGATTTTAAATCAATATTTGAAAAGTAAAATGCTTCAATAAATTGATCAAACAAGCTGTCAATCCTAGGTAAGGAATAAGTATTTTTAATCGTTACTTTGTTTAATGTTCTATAGTCAATGCGTAACCTCAAGGTACCATCTTTCTTGTTAACAAAAAAACTAGTGCACCCTAAGCTAAGACACTAGGATGAATCTTTTCTTCTTCTAGTAACTAATATAATTGTATTTTTAATTCTCTTAATTTTGAAATGGGAAACCTATATGGGGCTTTTGAAACTAGTTATGTTCCACGAAAGATATCAATGACATGTTCAATAGTTCTTTTTGGTGGCAATTCTCTAGTTTCATAAATTACCAAATTCTCATATTCTTTAAGTTCTTTTGGGATCTCAATATCAAAAGGCCAACATTAGCATATATCAATTGTTACAAATAGAAGATCAACAAAGAAAGGCTTTAGAGTTCATTAAAGGTAAAAAGAGAGCTGGAGAATCAAAGTTAAGCTATGTGTCCAACAATGACGAACAAAAACTAGCTATGATTGCACTCCTGATAAAGAAGCTCCTCCTTTTCTTTTGACAATGAAGTCAAATAACAAGTATCTTCATAATTGTTTGGTTGATTCTGAAGCTACATCTACTATTATGCCATTATCTATATGCAAAAAACTTGGTTTGATTCTTGAAAAATCAAATTAGAAGATCATTCAAGTGGATAAATGTAGAGTAAAGATTGTGGGTCAATTGCCCAATGTTTTATTAGAAATTTCTTTTGAACCTCGTATCAAAAGTAGATTGACTATTCAAGTGGCAAATATACCAGATTTATATAGTCTTTTGTTGAGTAGAAGTTGGAGTAAGAATTTCTCAAGTTACATATCAACAAATCACTCACATATGTAGCTACCTTGGAGGGGAGAGCCAAATCAAATATACATTTACAGTGAGCCTTTAATGAATGAAAACATTACTTCAAATGGCAAGAGCAAAGTTGTTGAAAAAAGAGCTTTTGAAACCAAAATTTTCATACTTCAAGAAGTTGATAACTTGGAGAAAGAGGAATCTCAAGGTAAGAATAAGTGGAAGTCATACTTTGATGATTCTTGTAATTCCAAAGGTGTACGAGCTAGAGTAGTTCTAGTAAAGGATGATTCTCCAAAAATTTTCGAAGTAGTTCCTTTATCTTTCACTTGCACTGAGAATAAGGTCAAACATGAAGCTTTGAATATTGGAATTACAACATCATTTGAAAACTAAAAAGAGATACTTTCTAGAAGTAATGCTATAAACAATGACATGAGGATTGAAGAAGTGGGAACATTGAGAAAACAAGAGAAAGAGAAGAAAGCTTGGGTTACATCAAATATTGAGTACGATCAAATACAAGACAAGAAGATTCCTAAGAGGGTCACTTTGACAACTCTCTTTCTTTTTCATGAGTAGCTTATGCTATAACTTCTTGTACAGTTTTCATTTTTTGTTTCTTAGGAAAGAAGTTTTTTATACCACTGAACCTTAAGTTTGATGGGAATTTTCCTCCAAAAAGATTTACTATTTTCCATTGTAAAGAGTTTAGTAAAAACTTCAATTATAGTTAAAGCCAAGACATTGTTAAGATGAAAATTAAATTGCCAAATTATTTCCTTATCGAAGATTGGAGGACAATACAGTAGCAACTAAGGAATTAGATTATTTACTTCAAAAGACAATGGTAGAGAACATGATAAGAATATGAATGATATTGATTCTGCATCACTTCCATCATTTATGAATATAAGACAAAATAGGTATTCAAATGAAAAAACATGATGATTGATATGCATGATACCCTGTACATGGAAATGCCAAAGATGGAAGTAGTAGAAGGTGTTTTGTTGAAATTACTGAGAAAGATCAAGAGTTTATAAATGTCAATGATAAATATAACTACAAATTCACATTAGCATGGGGCAGGTATAACTAGAAAAGGGGGGGGGGGGG
>MNCI01004113.1:1219999-1243801 GCA_015680685.1 Gnetum montanum | reverse complement strand
ACCTAATTCAAAGAGAATTCAGTTGGAAAAGGTAATATTATTGAGAAAGCCTAGTTCGCGACATTGAAGTTGGACATTTCCAGCAATAGAGCATTTCATACCGTAGTCGAATTCATTGTAGTTTGTGTTATGATACCAAGCATCTAGATGACATTTCCAAATAAATAAGATAATCTCAAATAGGAGGATTTTCCAGGCTTTTTGAAGGTGACGCTTAACACAATCATCTTGAAGGATACATTGAGGAAAGCTAAGAGAATGATTAGGAAGGAAGACTTGGAGAGATTTACACCATTGCCAAATGTATTGAGAGAAAGAGCAATCCCAAAAGACTTGTTGAAAAGAATCATCCGCTTTACAAATGGGGCATTTAGGATGATCAATTCCTAAAAAAAGAAGCCTATGTCAGATGGGAAGACCTTGATGAACCAAGGACCAAAACAAGAAACGATGCTTAGGTTGAGCCTTGGAAGTCCAAATCCGACGAAAAATAGTTTTCCACTGATGATCCTCAAGATGTAAACTCCAACGTCTATTTAGAGTGGAGAATTGAAAAGCTTGCGCATGAAACCAAGATTGGGCTTTAGAGATACGTAAAGAGCAAAGAGGGGAACCGTCAGGCCAAAACCAATCTTCACACCAAGGAGTATTAGTATGCATCTTATGCACAACAAAGTTGAAAAGGACTTGCTCAATGTGTTGGTAAATGACAATATCTTGTCTTTGAAACCCCCATTTAACTTTCGCATGTGTCCAAGAGAGGGTAGGAGAATCATTTCTAACAGTATATAATTGATCAATATGGTGGAGATTGCGGTCAGCAAAACGATTGGCCCTATGAGAAAATTCATCATAAAGACAACCTCCATTCTTTTTAAATATAGGGGACCACCAGATCGAGTGAGTCGACAGAGATTGCAAGCTTATCTGGGAAGGTTTCCATTGCAACAGATCTCGAAGTTGTCTCCAACAACGCCAAATTTGCTGGAACCAAAAAGAACCTTTGATCTTCTGAGAGTTTTTACTAATGATCCAATTGCTCCAATGAGTATTATGCCATCGTTGGTGAGTACCAAGACTAGAGATATTGTGCCTAGAAGGATCTTCCAAGCTTCATCTCCTTCAATACATCGAGTCACCCATTTGGAGGCCAAGAGAATACTCTGGTGCTCAATAGAAGCAAGGCCTAAGCCCCCTTGTTCTTTACTTAAAGTGCAAGTATCCCAAGCTACTCGATGAAAAGCTTTATGATCATCCTTATCCCCCCAAAGGAAATTCCTGAGAATGTTGTTAATGCAATGAAAGGAAGATTTGGAAGGAGCCATAAAGGAAGAGTAATAGACATGAGTGGAGCTCAAAATATGATTAGCTACGATAAATCTACCTGCAAGAGATAAGGGTTTAGAAGCCCATTTCAAAGCTTTATGTTTCACCTTTTCCACCACATTGTTCCATATGGTAGTGGGAGTAGCAAATAAAGCAATAGGGATGCCTAAGAGGGTGAAAGGATCAATAGGAGATAGCCACTTGATATCAAAGTGATAAGTCCAAGGAGGCCTAGGAGAGAAGCTAGATCGAATGGCTTGCGTTTTGTTCCAATTAATCTTAGCTCCTGAGGCTCTACAGTAGATATCTATGCATTGCAAGGCAGTGTTAAAATTATTATGGTCCTCGATCAAAGTGATAAAAGTATCATCTGCAAACTGGCTGTAAACAAGATCATGTCCTTGTTGTGGAAGAGAGATACCTCTTAGCCGCATAGAATCATTAGAAGATCTAAGAACAGCTCCCAGAGCATCAGCAGCTAGGATGAAAAGATAAGGGGCTAAAGGGCACCCTTGTCGAACTGATTTTTGAAGCTCAATGACCTTAGAGAAGGATCCGTTAATGCAGATGACTGAAGAGGCCTCGGACAAAACAAGATCAATATGTCTCTCAAAAGCATTACCTAAGTTGTGGTGTTTGACTATACTTTTTAAAAAGGACCAATCAAGCATGTCGTAAGCTTTAGCAAAATCAAGCTTAAGAAGAATAGCATTTTGATTAGTGGAAGAAGCCCAGTGCAAGCCCTCAATAGCAGTAACAACATTGTCTAAAATATATCTACCTTGAACAAAACCGGTTTGCTCCTTGCTTATAAGATGAGGAAGAAAGGGTTTAAGTTTATTAGCTATAGCTTTGGCAATGATTTTATAGATGACATTTAAAAGAGTGATAGGGCGCCAATTACTTATATTCATTCGATCTCCTGACTTGGGGAGAAGCTTAATAATACCAGTATTAATTTGCTTACCAAAGGATCCTTCCCTAAGAGCTTCCTTATATACCCTATAAACAGTGTCTTGAAGAGTAGGCCAGAATTTCTTAAAAAATTCTGTGGGAAGGCCATCCATACCAGGGGCTTTACCATCGTGGAGTTGTTGAAGAGCATTACCAAGATCCTGTTTGGAAAGAAGAGAAGCATCACCAAAGATGGAGCGATTAAAAGGTGTAATAGCTCCTAAACAAGTGTTAACTGCAATGGGGTCAATCGTCTCCTTTCGAAAAGTTCGAGAGTAGAACTCAAAGAAGGCCTGTAGAATGTCATCCTTGGAGGTAAAGATATTATCTTCAACTTGAATAGCTGGAATTTTATGGGACGGATTCCTCCCTTTGAGAAGACGAAAAAAGCCCTTTGTAGCCTGGTCACCCATGCGAAGCCAAGAGAGACGAGCACAGAGGTGAGCACCTCTAGCTTCATAGTGATCCATTATACATAGGTTCTCCTTGGCATGTTTCAAACGACTAAAGTGAGCCTCAGTAGCTTCATCTTTATTAATGGTATTTTAAAGAAAGGAAATTTCTTCATGAAGGTTGGACTTGTGAGAACTCAGTTGTGAAGCAATCAATTTACCTGCATGTTTGGAAAACCGTTGGAGGCGGGTACAAGCATTTGTCCACCAATCAATCCAACCGTCATCACCAAGGGATTTAGGATGCAAATTCCAGATTTGCATCAATAGAGAGCAAAGGGAGTTACTATGAAGAAAGGCAGTGTTAAAAATATAAAGATCGTTAGAAGAGTATGAGTTCCCAGAGTGGGAAAGAGACCAATGAATAGGATAATGATCTGACAAGACCTGGGAATAATCTGCTTGGACAGGGGCACCGTTGGTAGAAGTAAAATGAATAAGGGGATTAGTAGATAGATAAACCCGATCCAATCGAGAAGAGATGTAGGAAGCACCAAGTCTAGCGTTACTCCAAGTAAACCAGTTAGAGGTACTAGCAGAGGAATAGTTTTCATTAGCTTCTTGCAATGTTAATTGACATTTCAACGAGAGCCACTCAGAGAGCTCCCTGTTATCTAAACCACCTCTTTGTCCTCCTAATTTATCCTTTGGATGCTCAGTCATGTTGAAGTCCCCAGCAATAATCCATTTAGCTGGGGGTAAATTGTGTATGAGCCAATTCCACAAGAGCTTCCGATCAGTTGAGTGACAAGGAGCATAAATGGAGACAATCCCTAAGATCTCATTCGCGTACCGTAATCGAACCCAACTACAATGCCCTAAATTATCACAACCGTGATCAAGAACAAACTCCTGCCACTTATTATGGAGAAAAATTATAGCCCCCCCTTTACCATGTTCATGGTGAGTAAAAACATAAGAACTGTTGGGAAAAATGCTTTGGCAGCAAGTTTGAAGATTGAATCCTTGGATTTTAACTTCTTGAAGACAAACAACGTCAAAGGAATGTCTCTGAATATAATCTCGAACTATATATCTTCTACGAGGGTCTGAGAGACCCCTAACATTCCATGAACAACACTTCATTGGGTTTGTGTAGAAGAAAGAGGATCTTCCTCAACCACCAATGCCTTAAAAGAATTCCTAGATTCAAAGTTGTTAACTAGAGGATGTCGAGCACTTGTTCATTTGTTAATGAGCTGGCTAGAACCAGTTGATGAGCGATGCCCTTTAGGGAAAGCACTAGAGATGGGGTTATCGCGTGTGACTGAGGCATAAGATTTTCGGGTAACACGCTCCCAACTACTAGTAGCGTCTTTTGGGGCCCCTTCTTGGTTAAGAGGGGTCTTGGTGGCATCAGTATTCTCGACTCTCATATCTTCAACTTCGGACACCTTGGCATCTGAAGAAGGAGATTTAGTTGAGGGAACCTCAACAGTATCCTTGCCTATGTCCTGAGCTATGTTTTGATTTTTTAGTTCTTCACTAACTTGTTCTGCTAAAATTCACTCAGTTTCAAGCTTGGCTAGTAACTTTGGACATTGAGCTTTACGGTGGTTCGGATCGTGACAGTAGTAACAACGGTTAGGAAGTGTAAGATATGTGATTTTTTGAACAAAAGTCTTTCCTTTCACATTAACTTCTAATGAATCAGGACGTGGCTTTTGCATATCTAATTTGATGCACACTCTTCGAGTTGGTCGTGGACGAAAACCTGAAAAGGCTTCCATACCGATGACTTCCCCAACTTGTGCAGCAAGGATATCAACATGGGGAGAAAAATGAGAAGGTAGTCCTGGAAATTCAATCCACACCGGCAAAATACTTTTGCTTGCTTTTTCGGGATCGAAATCCTCCTTCCAAGGTTGAAGGACTAAAAAGGATCCATAAACATCCCAAATTGATTGTTGTTTCACAAACTCTGCCATCGCCTTAGTTTCAAAAGCGAATAGAAAAAAGCCTCTCGTAAGATTGGAAGCTAGGGTTATTCTAATATTACGGGGTTCCCAAAATTTTTTAACCCAATCCTGGAACACCGAGGCAGGAGGAATCCTACCAGTAAAGAAGCCAATGGTATAAAGGTGAGTAAATGTTTGCACAGTTTGATCAAAGATGTCTTCCGGAAAATCAAAACGTAAAACAGAATCAGTAGCATCCATGTTGGTGGAGGTATCAGGAGGCGGTGAGTCAATGTTGGAGGATTCCATTAATTTACATTTTTTGCCTCCAACATCCGAGCAAGAAGATGAAACAGATTGGGTCATGGAGACCCGTTGGGCCTACCCCTAGCCACTTCAAAAAATCAGATAGAGAAATTTTTGTTTGTTTTTTTTTTTTTTGGAATATAAAAAAATATAAAAAAATAAACAAAACACAATGGAACAAACTCACCCGGTGCGTAATGCCTCGGGCACAGTAGAAGGCGAAAGGTCCTGCTTGCAATGCAGCAAAACCCCGTCCAAGTGATCAGCACGCTATTCTGCCCTATGTCACAGCCCTGCCCGAGTGCAGAGATTTACGTGGATTTCAGGTCTTGAGCGGAGATTAGCGTGGAGTTCAGGTCTTGAGCGGCCGAGATTTGCGTGGATACCAGCGCAGCGAGCACTGAAACCCTCGCGCTCGAAAGCAGGCACAGCGATCACAGAAGCCCTCGCGCAGTAAAAGCAGCGATCCAGCCGTTAAGCAGAAACCCTCGCGCAGTAAAAGCAGCGATCCAGCCGTTACAGCTAAACTAACGCCCACCACCACACAGCACGCGCACATTGGCACCTCCTCCCGTATTAAGTGTTTCCGCACATTCGGAAGGAAAGAGAAATCGTTCGGATCTCACACGCACACGCACGGCATAACTGGAAAAGACATGGTGTTCATGTGACACATGCTAAGATAACTGGAATTGGTTTTGGCGGCTCCGTCAAGATGTAAATGCGGTCGTATTTGATATTCTCAAAGGCCAAGCAAATAAATGCAATTGGCATTGATTTTTAAAATAGAGATTAGACAAAGGAGTTGGGTTTGTGGCGTGTGGTGGCAAGTGGGATAATGGTTTTCCTGAATTTTATACACGGCCAGAAGCGGCTCCGATCTGGAGGATGTAGTTCTTGTCAACGGCTACTGAGCAGCTTCTGCTGCTGCTGCCGCGCCCTGCATCTGACATCAAATTGCGGAGCCTGTCCGGCCTTCCTGAAATAAACGAACGGTCATCTGTTGTCGTAGATGTTCTAAATCTGTAGCTACTACTCCCAGAAAATCAAGATTCATTGCTGTTCCACGGCAATTCACACCCATAACATTTGTGGTCTGGATTAGAGAGAAAGCACTAATTCAAGGAAGCTTGAAAATTGCAACTAAAAGAAGGGCTAATTCTTTGCTTAAATATATTAAAATCCTGGTCTACCGGCCAATCTGAATCAAAGAAAATGAAGAAGAAGATATCCAGTTTTCAGAGTGATGCAAAGACCCAGAATGAGAGAATGTTGAAGACTGTGATGAGAAAGCTCCAAAAGAACGCTAACGTCTATCAGCAGCTGCCACCCTCCCCTTCGTTCAAGAGACATAAACAGGGAAGACCCAGAAGCAGATGCTGCAGCGATGTTATAACAGTGATTGCAGGCAGAAAAGATGAGACAGATTTTCATGATGGAGCAGAACATTCAAATGTTCTCTTGTTCAGGCTCTGCTTCACGGAGGCAGAGGCAGAACCAGCAAGAGCAATAATGATACACATTTTTCTGGACCGGTGTGATGCCATATTTCTTTTTACCATGTTCTGTGTTTCTCCGAAATGGTGATCCCTCTATCTGCTTTGATAGAACCTACGCAAATGCTTCGGGAACTAGAGATTCGCCGGATAAGACGAAAATAGAGGCCAGAGCATTCCAGATGACAAACGAGGGAGTTACTTCCACGTGCTGGGCTGTGTGATGGCGTAGAATGCGTGCATTGTGCAGTTTTGCAGGGTTTTTGTTTGTGTATGGCACACCAAAAATTTCAAAGGGTAGTCTTTATTTATTTTAAAACTATTGCTTCATGCCATATTTTATATTTTGCTGTTGTTTTTTTGACAAACTCTCAATAAAAAACCAGGATTTCAGTTTCCTACAAATGAAGTTCCCACCACGTTTTAACTCTGTACTTTACCTAAAAGCACACAGCCTTTTTTCCCATGTGCGCTATGACCAACATTATGCAAAAATAAATATTTTAGATTAGCATGGCAAGGCATTGCACTACCATGTGTGTAGAACATGATACTGTTCCACATACATTGAATACTACAGCAGTCATGTTTTGCAAACTATTAGTCATGGTGGCCAATGGAGTCCTTTTCTATGCACTTTTTGTTGAATTGATAGATTCCTCCATGCAAGATTATGAGTTCCTTCTTGTTCAAGTAGTCATAACATGGAGAAAGTTTTCTATCATGCCATGTCAAAGATACAAATTGTATTTCTTTCTAGCATGGCAATTGTATAATGGAGAGGGCCAATGCAATTGTAGTGAAAATTCAAGGTATTGCAAATCTGGCATCCCTATGATAATTGCATATGTGTTTCAGATTTCAAAGGATATGGTTTAAGTTTTCTCTAGATGCAACAATAACCAAGCTAGTAGAAGTAAAATGAACGGTTTCAAAACAAGACCTTATCCTAAGCATTTTATACTTAAATCATGGTTAGCATCGGTTCCAATATTTAGAAGTTCATGTATACATGATCTGCAATATATATTAATATTATTTAAGAGGAAAAGGAATTTATGGGACAATTGTTCAAATATGAATTGAACACTTGTCAATTTTAACACCATGGTGATTGTAACCACCAAACAAGATACTTGTCAACTATAACTTTTTTATCTCTATGGTGATTATAACTATAGCATTTTTCTCTATGGTAGTTAACTAACTACCATAATGCTTGTAACCACCATTAATTTTCATGATGATTGTAACCACCCAAAAGCCATTATAAAAAGGGCTTCAAGGGTGGATTTTAAAAAAGGATACTTAGAAGCAACTTTGAAGATTTCTTGTAAAGCATGGCTTGCTAAAGACATCAATTCAACTACTTTGTTAAATCCTATGAATTCCTTTCTTCCTATTTTGTTTTAGTTACTTAGCTAATGGTTTAGATAGTATCATGCTTGACATTTAATTTTGGGATTTTTCTTAGGTTATTTGTATAGCTCTATTTTTGCGCACTATTAGACTTCTATTAAATTAGCCATATAAGAGCTTATGTTGTTGAAAAGCCTCAAGAGAAATTTAACAGTAATGTCTTAATGAAATTTCCTATTTTGAGCATAAAGAATCTAAGGAAATCTTTGCTATTTTGGGACGACTGAAATAGCTTTATTGTTTTAAAGTGTATTGCCTTGTTATTTCAATCAAAAAATTGTCAAATTTTTTTAGGCTCTGTTGAATGCAATCTTTGACAACTATTAACTATCCAAAATAGAGACTTGTACTTTATCATTTACACAACATTTTTGGTAGTATAATAAGATTGTCTTTTATAAAATTGCTTGTTGAGCTCAGAAGTTTTGGACAATTCATAGTTATTGAATTAGGAATAGCTTTATTGTGAAGTGTTTTCTCTTGTCAATTTATCTTGTTAAATATTTGAGATTTTGCATAGATCTTTTTTTTTCCCTTTCTCTCTCTAAGTTCATTGAATCTTGCTCTATTTCTAGTTTTCTTGTTGAACTTTTTTTTTGGGGGGAAATTAGCAATAGATTAGTAGAATTGTGTTCAAATGTTTTTGCAAAATTTTATTTGTTACAAGTAATGTACTATAGGGATTGTATAGACTAAGTGATTGAACAAAATAGGAATCTTTGACAACTCACAACATTTGACAAAGTTAGTCGAAGCTCTTTTAAGATAGCTGATTACAGTTTAATATACAAAAAAAAAAACCATTTCAATATTCACAATAGTAAACACATACTCACGTCTAGTACATTTCATAACTACTGAGTTTATTTGAAGGTATATGGGCCTTGGTGTTATCAGAGACCAACAAGCGCCTAAACCCTATTTGAAAAACACCTTCGATCCCATGACTTCCCAAGGTCACAAAAACCAAAGGCCCACAACGTTGGTGGTCTGGTCCCAAACAGTCACCAACAATAAGTTGAAGAGATAAGACAAGGTCATGGTTCCTTAGTCTATGTAGTCTTTTTTATGGATTCTAAGGTGGTTAATCAATTTGAAAAAGGTTTGGAATTACCATAAATCAATTGACTCTTTCTAAATCCTTCTATGGAGATTCAACTGGCCTTAAAATACTCTATTTATTCCAAAATATTTAATTTTTTGGCTTTAAATCAAATAATTTTCATGCTCTCAAATGACTAAATAAAAATTTTAAAAACTAATTTTTGGCTTCTGTAGGCTGAATTTGACTATTCCATTGCATCCAGAAAGTTCAAATCTGATAGAAATAACTCTTATTTCATTGAAATCAGACTTCAAAATAAAAAATTATACTTGTTTAAAGTCACACAAAAATTTCACATCTTTTGAGACTTCTCAAGAGGTCACTTATCTCAGTACTACTTCAAGACTAGCTAGCTTAATTATGGAATATTTTATTTTGATTGTTGTCAACCTATCAAATTTCTTTTTTTCAAAATGTTTCTTTGTGTTCATATATTTAAGTTTTAATGCCTATATTTTAATCTTTATTTTGAAATCTCCATCACCGAAAGGTAGCATATTCTAATGCTAATAGTGTTTTTTGACTAATAAAGGCAAGATTTGTTTAGCATTGATGGTATCCATTGATTATTAGAGAAGTCAAGATTTTTTGGCACCATTAGTGGCTAGAAGGTAAGAACAACATGATAGAGATGACAAAGGATGCTATGCAATAGGAAATGAGGGGAGGGAAGGATGTTGAGGCCATGAATGAGGATTTTTTCTCTAGCGGTGGCCACAAACGAAGGTTTGTTTGGTAATGAGTATACTACCAAGCAGCGACCTACCATGATGCTTAATGGTAGGGCCTTCTAGCCCTCCCATGTAGTAGTGTGGTAGGTCATTCTATAGCTTGCCAAAACATGACAGCTAACCCTCCCATGCAATAGTGCAATGGACCATTCTGTAGCTTGGCCGACTATGACAACTAGCCCTACGATGACAAGGTAGCAGAAATTTTTTTTAAAATAACTAAATTATAAATATTAAGAGTTAAATATATTTATATGTATTTTTATTAACTAATGGTCTTACCCTGGTGGCTAGTTGGTGGGAGGTTAGGACTTAGCAAGCCATAATTTAAGAGGTTGATTCCATGCCCCAAAGTTTTTGAAATAAGAATTAAAAATTTAAAAAGGTACTTTACTAAATTTAAATTTTATTAATTTTAATTAATGACATGCTTAATGAGAAACAAGACATCTTGTAAACCATGCATTAGATTTCAATGAAATTGGTAACATTGGAATTATCTCAATCGTTAACTCTAGTTCACTAACTGATGAGCGGCAAGGTACCCCTATGCTCAACCATACGAATACGAGCGTTTCATGCATGATCCAGTTGAATTCCAAGGACTAAGTGCCTATGCACCTTTGTGGAACAATAACAAGTTGGTTAATCGTTGTCTTCCCAAACTTACTTGTATGTCACGGTTGTATGGTTAAGTAAGCTTGAGGTATATGATTTTTATGGCTTTTATGTGTTTTATCTTGCATTAGTAAGGAGGGTGAGAGAGATAACTAAGTAACTAATCTAATTTAACTACTCATTAACTAAGTTCTAATTACTCCTAACACCAGTATACGTTCCCACTTGTCATACACATCTTGAACCAGTGCAATGCTACTGGGATTACCAAACGCTAATCATTACTAGGTTACCAAGCGCTACACGCATGCTCGAAGCAGTCGTACTGAGTGTATTTAACGAAGAGAGTCGTAGAGTGAAAGAAATCATTAATAAACTAGGAAAGCATTAAATAATAATGAACACTAATTAATCTATTCTGAATGCTGCAAGGTTTATCATAAAGTTCATCTTTATTGTCGTACACAAAGTGTGCTCAGGTACGCAATGCTCGAATAAAGATCCGTTCACTCTATGACTCCTATTGCGGGCACGCAGAAATAATTCTAACTCTAGAGGGAAAAAATGGCAACAGTTTGGCTAAGGGACTAACTGTCTAATGTGAAAACCAAGGGTGCCACCTCTTATTTATAGGCAAGGAGACATGCGCCGATATCGAGTATCCGACATTGCATGGTTGGATCCGATATTGAGGACCCGATATTGTGGTTCATCATAACCCCATAACTAAATGAAAACTCATCCTCAAGTTCCTTACAAAATATTGGGAAGGTATGGGATTATTGACTGAATGACCATTAACAGTGGAACAAGGTGACAAACTCAACATGCCCGGTGAATGGATCAACAATACAATACATGATAGCATTAGTGTTCATGACCACTGAGGTGAACACTATACATAAATAACATCTAGCCTTTATTTGGCAGCTAGAAGAGAAGGAGAGAGAAAAAGAATAAGGTGTGTTGCTACCGATGCCAAGATTGCACCTTCCATTGTTTTTCCATAGCCATGCCACCAATCATGCTCCTTTTGTAAATGCTCTAGTTCTAGTCCATCTTGAGTGTTTCCTCTAGGCCTAGTCCATTATTGTATGATCGCCATATGCATACACAACACAGTCACAAATGAGCACAGGTAGCTAAATCACAATGCAGTTAATGCCTTGCCTCAATGTAAAGTGCATTGGCTAAGTTGTGATTATGGCAAATGCTGATTCTAGATATTTAACATTGGTGACTACCTAAGGTGTAGGTGTTAGGAAAAATTGAAAAATTTGTGCCTGAGTCCCCATGACTAAGAGCGAACCTCTAATAGCGAGAGGATGGAAAAAGATAAGGAATAAGAAAGGTGGAGAAAAAGCAACAATGACAACGCCAATAAAATGGATGTCATGGATGGGGATGAAACAAAAAATTGTTGATTGCAGGAAATGTTTAAGGGAAAGAAGTTAACAAATGCACCAAAAAAGAATGCTAGTGGGTCCTCCCCAAAGTAGGCACATGCCCTTGATACCCTGACAAACCCACAAACCAAAGAGTCTGTAGGCTCTAGGAATGTCATTTGGAAGTAAGAGTTAGAAACTTACCCATAAGAACTTACCAAGGAAAAACAATGCATCAACCAAGATACAGACTAATGATAAAATTGGAAATGAGGTGAAAATGGAAAAGAAAGGTGGAGAGAAGAGAATAGAATGGAAACCCAAGAACAAGGTTGTGTAAAGTCCCTTGTGTGTGTTGTATGGTTAATGTGACTGAGTAGAACTCATTCCGCATCCAAGCTCAACAAACCACATTTAGTGACCTCGCATCAACACATTTGACCAACCTATCCTCTTGAAGCAACAAGAATGCCTTTACAAAAATTTACCACCATTCCGAGGAAAGCAAGATGGAGAACCAGGAAGCGAGAAAGGGCCTTAGTTAGAGGGAACCTTCAGGCATGGGTAACATGTCTTTCCAGTGACATAACCAGTGANTTTTGCGTGAGAACCACACCATGCAAAGACTTATTTTTATGTACTCAACTTCTAGAGATTTGATAAATGGTCAGAATGGTGGAAAACCCAAGGAAAAAGCATCCAAGCACTCAAGAGAATAGCCAGCAAAAATGCATCAAATCCCCCCTTTTAATCCTTTGAGTCTTTCCTTAGTTTGAGAAATACCTAGCCACCAATTTGTTAAAAATTTTATTATAGAAAGGGACTGTACAATTCCAAGCTAAGGGAGACCATATGATTTTATGGATGCATGAACAATGTGGTCTCATTGCCTGTTTAATCAAAATAACCATAACTTAATATCAACATCATATTTCAAAGGTAAAAACCCAAACATTAGCAATAAATATGGTATCATTCATGCCACCATCATGAACACTTATTGGGTGATGAACAAAATAAGGTAATTACACAAAGAAATGGTAAAAATGTGAACGATGGTGTAAAACAAAAACAAGAAAGATTAAAGAAATGTGCAGAACAAAAATGTGTAAAACAAAAATTTAGAAAGAACTAAGGGCCTTCAATGGTTAGCAGAGGTGGCCATCTCCCCCATGACTGAGTTCGATGGAGGAGATCCAAAATAATGAGCAAGGTTGCCCACCTATAGAGGTAACATGTGTTCTGGTTGTTCTAAACTCATGGAAAGTTTTTTTTGTTGCATGTTGACTAACAGTCTCTTATTTGGGCTATCAAGTTTATATATGGTCATGGCCCCTGAAGGAAAAGTTGCATAGATAATGTAAGGTCCTTCCCACAATGTTTGAAATTTGGTACGTTGTGACACATGTGTGGGGTTCCAGTAGAGAACCTTATCTCCTAGCTGATACTTAACTTTCCTAATTTTCAGGTCATGACGTTGTTTATTAAATGCCTTGTGTAATTCATTAGATGACAAAGCAGCTAGTCGGTTCTCATCTAGCAAGTTAAGAGTCATCAACCTTTGTTTTTGTGCTAGGTCAAGGTCAAGGTTGAGGTCACATGTCGTGGCTAGTGTACAGAGCTCAATTTGGATAGGGAGCGTTGGAAGTTTTCTATACACTAACTCATAGGGAGAGTAGCCTATAGGGAGTTTTCATGTGGAGTGGTATGGCCAAAGAGCATTGTTCAGTTTAGTGCTCCAGTCTCGCCTATACTCGCTAATGGTTTTGGTTAGTATCTTAGTAATCTCCCTATTGGTAACCTTGGCTTGACCATTTTCTTGGGGGTGGTATGGTGTAGTCAATTTATGCTTAACCCCTAAGCGTTGCATTACCTTCCAAAAAGTTGCACCTATAAAGTGTGTACCATTCTCTAAAATAAGTGCATGCGGCATACCAAACCTATTGATGACTTGTTGTTGAACAAATCTTGCAGCTATAGATGATGTGTAATCTTTAACGGCAGCTGCTTCAGCCCATTTTGTTAAGTAGTCTACGGCAACTATGATGTAAGCTTTTTCATTGGACATTGGTGTAATGGGCCCCATGAAATCAATTTCCAAAATGTTAAAGGGTTTTAACAGTTGAATCCATTGTTGCAGACCCTCCATTCTAGCAATCATTCCCCCATCACGTTGATAGTGCTCACAAGATTGGACAAATTGATGGGTGTCCCAGAACAAGGTAGGCCAATAATACCCTACAAGCAAGATCTTGATGGTCGTTCGTCTCCTAACATAATGACCCCCACAAGGGCCCTCATGAGCATCTTGGAGAACTCTCAATTGATCTCTATCAGGAACACATCATCGAACCAAGCCATTGGGACATACTTTGTAAAGTTGTCCATTGATCTCCATAAAGTACTTGGCTCTATGAAGAAACTATTGTTTTTTCTTAAGGTTTAGCTCATGTGGTGTTTGTTGGGTAAGGAGATAGGTAAGAATGCTACTGCACTAGTTTGTTTCCGTGGGTGATTGGTTATTCACTACATCAACAAAGAGGAATTCATCAGGGAAATGATTGAAAATTGGATACTCATCCTCTTTACTGTCCCAGTGCAACCGAGATAAATGATCGACAACTTTTTCTGTAGTAGTGTAGTTAAGTTATGCACCAACGATACTCTTACTTGCATAATGGATGTAGCAAGGATGTTTCTGGTCATCTAACTGTGTAAGTATAGCTCCTAAGGCATAGTTGGACATTTCAGTCATGACATGGAATGGCTTGGACCAGTCAGGAGCTTGTAGAATGGGTGTTTCTACCAACTTCTATTTCAGAGTTTGGAAAGTTAGTTCGCATTCCCTAGTCCACTCAAAGGTACATCCTTATTTGTTAGCTCTACCAATGGTTTGGAAATCTTTGAAAAGTTCTTTATGAATCTCCTATAGTAGCCAGTGTGTCCAAGGAATGATCGAATGTCTTTGATAGTTTCTGGTTGATGAGTAATTCCTTAGATGACTTTGATTTTCTCAGGGTCTACCTCTATCCCTGTATGTGAGATTTTATGTCCAAGTACTATGCCTTCTTGGACCATCAAATGGCTCTTTTGCCAATTGAGCCTCAAATTAGTTTCTACACATCTTTTTAGCACTTGCTCTATTCGGTCCAAGGCTTGATCAAAGTTTGCTCCATAAGTGGAGAAGTCATCCATAAAGACTTCCACACCATTTTCTATCTGCTACTGGAATATGCTTAGAACTAAGCGTTGAAACGTTGCAGGGGCATTGCACAAGCCAAATGGCATTTGTTTATATGAAAATGTTCCCCAAGGACTGGTGAACATAGTTTTGGCTTGGTCTTTTGGTGCTATTTTTATTTGGTTGTATCCACTATATCCATCCAGAAAACTATAATAACTATGCCCTGTGATTGTGTCTAAGACTTGGTCGACAAATGGCAACGGAAAGTGATCCTTGAATGTTGTCATGTTTAGTAGCCTAAAATATATGCACACCCTCCATTTACCTCCCTTTTTAGGCACAATTACTAAGGGGCTAAACCATTCGCTATCAGTAATGGGGTATATGAACCCAGCCTTTAGAAGCTGTTCAATTTCTTCTTTTACTATTTGCTTGAACTTTGGGTTCAATCACCTCTGTGGTTTTTTTCGAGGCTTCATGGAGGAGTCAATGTAAATCCTATGTTGGCATATCCTAGGATCTATTCTAGTTAATTCTGTATATAACCAGGTGAAGGATTTTGACCACTTGTTTATTACCTTTAGCAGACTCTCTTTTTGTTGTGGAGCAAGTTTGGCATTGATGATTACCGATTTTCCATTCTTAAGGAACATGTACTCCATACTAGTGGGCAATGGTTTTAGCTCTAGGGGCTCTTGTTTAAATTTCTTAGGAATTTCCAACTTCCCTAGTTGATGTTTTCAAGGTTAGAATTTGAAAGTTGGCAGTGGACTTGCTCTAATGCATCTATGCTATCTATGTAAGCACAAGTTAAGCCCATAGTTAGTTCTATGCATATAAGTGAGCTGCTTTCTTGATCAGCTGTCAGCCACTGGGTGTCTTCTTGTCATGTGGCTGCTACATACAGGCACCTTTGTATATTGATCACTTGTACACACTGATTACATGCAGGCAATGTTAAACTTTACACAACCCATGATCTTTATACGCAATTACACCTTGTGTCACTGTATGCGATGCATGGAACTTTCTTCTTCTCAATCTTTCCAAAAGTATTTTCCTTAGATATTTCTAGGGAAAGATCCCAGATTCCTAGGCATGCATCGATAGTGCTTAGCCATGCCCTTCCCATTATGATTCGGAAATCCCTCTTACTTTTGTTCACTTGAATCACTAGGAAGTCAACTGGATATGACCATTCACAAATAGTGGTAACAATGTCCTCCACTAATCCCAAGGGAACAGTGATGGATTGGTCAGCCAACTCTAAATAATGTTACTCTTTTTTAATGGAGGCATGCTCCAGGCCTTGTACATTTCTTGGGATATTAGATTGACACCGGAACCTGAATCCAAAAGAGCTTTGCATGGCTCATTCCCAGCGGTTTGTAGATATATTAGGGGACTCCCAAGATTAGAGAATTTCCTAGGAAGGTGGATAGCTTTGATTCAATCGGTAATAGCATGTGTTAACATGACCGTATGCGTTGAATGCGGTGTTAGGTGTGAAGGGGGATCTAAAGCTTTAGTTGATATGAAGGTGTCCAAAGACTCAGCTGCTTGGGGTTGCAAAGGCTTGGTTGGACTGTTGGTTCTAAAGAAAGTTATTTTCTTCATATGGTTGTCAGAACCAATAGTAGGTTGAGGATTAACAGCCCTTTTGGCATTGCATTGTTGTGGCTGAGTAGGGAGTTCACTTTGCATTGCGGGAGTAGGTGGTAATGGAGTTATTGATGGGAGAGATGTAGTCGAATTTGAAGGATGGTACACTTGTGGAATATCGCCCCTAGGAGAGGGAGTCCTATAGTATTCATGAGTTTGGTAGTGATGTTGAGGAGTAACGTGACCAACAAAGTCACGTGGGAATATTGGATGTTGCACGTAGTATCCATATGGGTCACATTGCCGGTAAGGATATTGTTACCTTGGTGGTGGCATTACCCATGATTGTGGGTGCTGCCACTGTTGATGTTGCTCAATCAGTTGTGCTGGAGTTCCACTTGGATAATATGTTAAATGTTGATGAAACTACCTTGGGTTACCTTGGGGATAAGGTAACTGTTAGGATGTTTGTCATTTGTTTAATCATGGATTAAGTGCATACACCCCAGACTCCTATAGATGTGAGATCACAAGGCAACATCTCTTAGGATGGTCGTATTGACATATCTTGCATCCACTATCATCGTCTATATTTGAGTCCACAACCTCTTCAATAATAGAAACTTTGCCCTTACCCTTGTTACATGCATTTTCTGCTTCTCTCTTTTTTCTTTTTTCATAATCACTACCTTGCTCTCTAGACTCCTCTACTACTTTGAGAATAGTTTGAAACCTACTATCCAAGGAGTCACACATTTGGTCTACCTTTGCCGATACTTCTGATGTTAACTTTTGGATAGGCAAGGTTTTCCTATTCACCATCTCTTTGAGTGGTGACTCTTCCTCATCCTCACAAAATCTTACTCCCTTCTTCCAGAGGGAAGGATCTCGGATATATTCTTCCACACTCTCTCTCTTTTGTAGCTCACCTTCTTCCTTAGCAACTTACTCCAATAGTCTGTGAATTTCATGGAACCTAAGCTAGGATAGTCTTCCTTGGGCATAAGTCCCAAGGGTTCTTCTCATTTCATGCCTAAGCCCATCTACGAGATGGTGTAGCTGATCCCGCTGCGAATAACCATGCCCAGGACAATGATGTAATAGTGCATAATAGTGACCAATGGTAGCATCCAAGGGTTCATGACTTCCTTGTTTCCATCCTTGAATTTTCTTTTGTAGGTTAGACACCTAGGAGTATGTTTGATACTTATCGTTGAACAATTCTAACATAGTACTCCACCTACGAATGGATCCCAGTTCTAAGGATTGGTACCAGCTTTTAGCTTCTTTTACTAGTGTCTGTGGGAACAACTTAAGTTTTTGCCACTCGTTTTCTATGTTTTGCAAGGCACACACATCATGAAATGATTGTAAGTGATTTTGAGGATCAGCATTATATCCCCCTTAAAATTGTGGTATGTTATTCATATCTAACCTCTTGATCCTACTATCTCTTTGGTTCCTTGTTGGAACTCTCATAGCCTTAGTTATGTATAGCATGCTTCAAGTAGTGCATAGGGGTTCATCATGATTGTCTCATTTGTAGCATCTATGATGTCTACACTATTCCCTACTCTCCCTTCTTCTATGTTGTGATTCCCTAGAGTGCCCTTGTCCTCTATCTTGGTTGTTTCGTCTGTGACTTCCACTTTGCTTGCCCTTATCCTCATGATCTCTTTATCTATGGCTGTGTCTAAACACTGAAGGAGAGGGTGGAGGAGATGATGAAGGTAAAGAAGAAGGAGAACCACCACCATGACGATGTCTACTACCTTCTCTTTGGTGGTCTTTACCTTGATCACAATTGCAATCAGAATTCCCACCTTTGTCATGTGTCCTTGTTCCTTTTTTGGACACTTTGTGTCCATTGGTATCAGAACCTGGGTTATGAATAGTAGAATGAAGGTTCTGATACACAACCCCTTGGCCAAAGTTAATGGAAGGAACATCATTATATGGGTGACTACCTAAGGCAAATTCATCACCTCAATTTCACTTAAAATGTGGGGGGCATCCTTGGACCATTTCCCCTTCAAAGACTTATGGTGTCTCTCCTATTGCAAATCCCTTTGACGTTGCACCTCTATGGGATGATAGTCTCTCAAATCATAGTCATGCTCAATGTATTATGTGTGTAAGTGTTACATGCCTATTTATGTGAGATCATGAAGAAGCATGCTTGGGACTAAACAATCGGGAGATAATAGTATGTTACCTTCCAAGTCACACCAATGCAACTATTCATCTTGATGGAGAATAAAGATGAAGTTGGGTACATATTCATTAGGATGAATATATACCACATGAAACTGTTGAGGGATTAGCAAATCAACATCATGTGTATCCTGCCACCAATTACTTCTTTTGTTAATCCTAGGCGGTGAAGTGCTTTTGTGTGAAGAAGAAGACATCTCGTCTTGTTCAATGTGTAATGTACTATTATCTTTTCCTTAACCAACCCTAAGGGTTTGTTCCAATGATGTGAATGATTTCCTAAGTTCTACTTAGTGCACAAACAACTAAGTCCCCAGCAACAACGCCAATGATGAGCAGCGAGGTACCCCTATGCTCAACCATACGAATACGAGCATTTCACGCACAATTCGATCGAATTCCAAGGACTAAGTGCCTATGCACCTTCATGGAACAATAACGGTTTGATTAATCATTGCCTTTCCAAACTTACTTGTATGTCACAATTGTATGGTTAGTAAGCTTGAGGTATATGAGTTTTATGGCTTTTATGTGTTTTATATCCTGCACTAGTAAGGAGGGGGAGAGAGATAACTAAGTAACTAATCTAATTTAACTACTCATTAACTAAGTTCTAATTACTCCTAACACCAGTATCCATTCCCACTTGCTGTACACATCCTAAAATAGTGCAACGCTACTAGGATTACCAAACTCTAATTGTTACTAGGATACCAAGCACTACACACATGCTCGAAGTAGTCATACCGAGTGTATTTAACTAAGAGAGTTGTAGAGTGAGAGAAATCATTAATCAACTAGGAAATCATTAAATAATAATCAATGCTAATTAATCTATTCTGAATGCTACAAGGTTTATCATAAAGTTCATCTTTATTTCCATACACAAAGTGTGCTCAAGTACACAATGCTCGAATAAAGATCCGTTTACTCTATGACTCCTTCTATGGGCAAGCAGAAATAATTCTAACTCTGGAGGGAAAAAATGGAAAGAGTTTGTCTAAGGGACTAACTATCTAATGTGAAAACCAAGGGCACCGCCTCTTATTTATAGGCAAGGAGACAGGCCCTGATATCGGGTATCCAACATCACATGGTTGGATCCGATATCGTGGACACGATATCGTGGTCCCGATATCGCGGTTCATCACTAACCCTATCAATTGTTAAATCAAGAAAAGGGATCTTTACATAACAATTAATTAATAATTAATTACCTATTAACGTAAGTTGTAACTGCACTTTTTTCTAGTTAGCTTCACCTTCAACTATTGCTAGGGTTTTCAGATCTTCTCTATAAATTCATAGAAAAGGAAGTCTTCTTACCAATCATCTTCAAATCATGTGTAGCAGTTGCAAAGATTTCTTATAGCAGGTTATAACATGGCTCTTCCAAAGCATTCCAGTTAGGCTTCTCGCACCACCTTAGGTAGCCCTATGTCAATTACTATTATTTTACATCAAAATAATGTAGTTGAGACTATTGATATTTTTCAATAGTTTATGTGTTTAACATACACTGTTATTTTTTCTCTTTGATGTCTAGTGTCAATCTTGCTTTTAATGTCTGATGTCACTTCTCACATTAGCTATACTTTTAACATCTACTACATCTATGCACATTATTCATCTTATCCATAACCTTCTAAAAGATTCTATGGGTCCTAATGCATTTTTTCTTCATGATCCAATAGGCATTTTTAGCCTATGATACCCCTAAATGGAAAATGGTTGGAAACTAGTTGGGTATTATTACTAATCAATTAGCAATTACTACTAAAGATAAAGTTACTTACTAAATCTCTAAATGAAGAGAAGGCTAACTTGTAATAGTAGTTATGTAATTACTTCCTTGAACATTAGAATTTGTAAGTTCTTTTCACTCCACCAGAGTTTTTTTTTAATTTCCTTTGCTCATCCTGTTGGAACTTTGTATTCCCATCATGTCATCCTCTTAAAACATGGTAAATTTCATTGGATTTGAATCTATACATAGATCTAATTTAATCTTTTCACTACACTTTGCTAGTTTTCCATATATAATAATTCTTATTTGCTTAAGATCCTCTTTAGGTACACTCATCAACAAGAGAATTAGGGTAAGATAGCTCCTCATCAGTCACTCCTAACCCTATGATTGCATCTTAAAGGATTCCTATTATATTTTTCCAACTCTTCCTTGGACATTCTATTCTTTCTATTTTCTTAAATTTTAGTCTTCTTTTATAGTTTGTACTAATTTGCAATAGATCTCATCCTACTCTAGTTCTGATTTAGGAATAGGATTCATTTTTAAATTTTCTAGATTTGTTTCTTATCCTTTTATATGTTCTTATTTTTAGGCACATATGCTTTTTTCTCCTTACAGATCTCATTCTGCATAAAGTTATTATATTGCATTGTGTTTACTTTACTTCTTCCATATTATATTTATTTTTGCTTCTATTAGCCATTCCATGCACTATGTTCTACTTTATTTTTAGCTTGTGATAAGTGGCGAGGTACCCCCACACTCAACCATACGAATACGAGCATTTCATGCACGATCCGTTCGAACTTCGCAGACAAACTAGTTGTGGTATCTAGATAGTTATCCTTAGGTCGTAGTTTGTTGTCTTCCCACCTAGACTAGTATTAGCTTTGTCACATATGGTTTAGTCCAGAGTGAGTTGTATGATGTGGTTTCTAACCTAATGCTACTCCTGAGGACAATGGAAAGTAATATTGGCTAAGCTAAGAGAGAAAGGGTGAGAGAGAATCTAAACTAGCCTAAGTGCGATGAGCATCCATTCCTCAATCATTCGTACACATCTTGGACTTCATGCACAACTACCATTGGGATTACCAAGCGCAAATCCTAGGTACGCTACTAGGTTACCAAGTAGTCACACTTAAATGCTCGTAATCAAGTCGTACTCATTCCATGTTTTAATAGGAGTTTAGAGTGAGAAGATATTAACTAAGAAATCAGTAAATAATAATTAATTAAATGATTAAGCTAAGTGAATGCTGAAATGATGAAGTAATCTCGATCTTTATTTACGATCATGTGCGTGTCCAAGTATGTCACACTTGAATAAGGATGCCATACAATTACAATCACCACACTACGGGCATACACTGGGAGGAAAAGGGTTGAGAGAAAAATGAAAACTAAAATCAAAACTAACTCTAAAACTGACTTATGCCTATCAAAACTGCATACCTCTTATTTATAGATGAGGAGACAGGCTACGATATCGTGTACGTGATATCACGGTTGCCTAAATGACGACTCATCATACCCCCACAACTGAATGAAAACTCATCCTCGAGTTACAGTGATTACATAGTGGATAGGTATGGGATTATTGGATGGTGAAAATGGATTTATTCCGTAGTGTGGAATAAAAACAAAATTGAGACACAACACAAAGAAAATTCTACAGCTACAAAATTGGTGGAACTCATGTAGTTCCTGGTGGCGGTGGCTCCTCCATGGGTGTCTTTCCCTTGTCTTGTGCTCTAGGGCTTGGGATTTGATGGTGTTGAAGTATGGCCTAGATTTTCTCCTCTTGTAAGGCCTTGAGTGCCTTGGCATGCGTGTAAGTTTGCACTTGTGCCATAGAGGCATCCCAGTCAGCCTTCTCTTTTTCTTCTGCCACCCTTTTATTCTCTATCAATAGTTTATTAAGTTGTTCAGTTTTGAAAGTGTCCAATTGGTTCTGAGTAACCTTTGGCCCTGTATTCGGAAGGTTTAATACTTCTAAAATGGATTGAACAAAGAAATCAATAATCACACCATAATTGTTAACTGTGGTGCCTTCTTCTTTATTGTGCCAAAATTGGTACGTTTCCCTTAAGTACCAAACACCGCTTTCAGAGAGGGTAGGCCATAATGGGGATCCTTTGAGGTGATCCCTAACAGCCTCCAAAGCAAATTCTATGAAAGGTCCAAAGTTTAATTCCATGATCACTACAGTGAATATGGACCTTTCATGGATGGTCTGAACACAATCCTAGGGGAATGTGAGATATCGTCCCTATTCAGACGCTACAGTAGCTCGTCCTTCTACTTGCCTTGATTGTATAGTAGCAAGGTCTTCCTGGTTGATACTAAATGATTGTTCCTCCTGCTTTGCATGTTGTTCGACAGGAACTTGTCCTTTACCTCTCCTAGGTCATTTGATCACACCTTGAGTAGGACCGTCTTGTTGTTCACGTTTCGGGGCCATCTATAATCACACATGGCCAATCGTTAGTAAGGTTGTTACCAAAGTTAGGTTATACCTTACTGCTTGCCTTAATAGATTTACTTTATTTTCGTGTGATGTTAATTATTGGAAGAACATGTCCCCGAAAGATTATAATGTTAAGTCCTCTTTGCTTAGGTGGTTTCCAAATTTAATTTTCTAGTATAGCTAAGGGGATGAAATTGTTTTTGACACATTTATTCGTAATTTTACAACTAATTACCCTTAAAGATGTCCTTCAGGTGATGATGAATTTCAAAAAATTTATGCACTATTCGGCATGTGCCCCTCCCCCAAAACTATGTTCAACACTCTAGGTTCAAGTAGGTTCAAACAGAATGAAAATCAGATTACCAACGAGCGAGTTATGGATATGAAAGCAAGGGACATGAAATTGCAAGTTGTAGAGGAGAATTTGAAAAAATTCCCCTGTGTGAATAGTTGCAAATGATGTTGATTAGCATAGGGGGGTCACGTATATATATTTTCATCAAAGTTAGGGCAGTTAGAGAATGTACTGAATTTTTAATATTTCTTTGAAATTAAACGATGTAAACTAAGGACATCTGGATGATTTTTAAAGGGTTCCAGGGTAATTCAACTAGTTCTGAAGGCACAAAAATTATGATGGTGTGGAATTTATTAGTAAGAACCTCGGATGGGAGAAAAAGGCTATGTGATGGTTCATAGGAAAGTTGAATCGGAGGGATAGTAATAAGGGAAAGAAAATCATTGGCAATATGCTAAGGGTAATAAATGGTGTGTGGAAGATGGGTCATGAGTGCAAATTACAAAAATTAAGCAAGTGGGTCCTCCCCAAAGCAGGTTCCAACCTATAATGCCCTTGCGTAATCACACTTAAAAGTGTTTGTGGGCACTC
>MNCI01004113.1:1156688-1219536 GCA_015680685.1 Gnetum montanum | reverse complement strand
TCCATCCTTCTTCATTCTGGGTACAATGAACACAAAGTTAATTTTAAGTTTGAAGAATATCAAGAATATCAATGTACCCTCGAATAGAACCTCTTATTTGTAGAATGGATGAGTGGGTGTAATGGGCCCACTGTCCACATAATTAATCATTCGAGACTCGATAACATAGAACACACCTCAACCAATGAGCCACATGAGTGTTTTATTCGTAGAAGAGATTACTTATAAAAATGTAAAAAGACAACAAGAAAAAAAGATAAAATGAGAAATTAAAAAATTAAAAACTGGAAAACAAAAAAAAATTGTAAAATGAAAGAAAATGAAAAATATTTATTAACCCTACTTGTTATTTAGAATGGGGGATATCCCTCATCATTAAATGGTTGAGCATGGCAAGGATTAATAAATGAAAGACAAGGATCCTTGCATGTTGGAAATATTGGAACCCAGTCATACTTACCCCATTGGGCTTCACACACTTGGTTATAGTAAGCATAGTGGAGAAATTTATAAGATGTGGATCCTAGATAAAGATTTGACCCACTATGATATTTGAGACCGTTAGATGGTATGCAAGGATCAGGATGTTACCTTCCATGACTGTGTTCATTAGGCTGTATGGTTGTTGGAGTGTTAATTGATGGCCCTGATGAAGCAACATGAGGCATTGGGTTTGAAGATAAGGGTGCACCACAGTGTTGGACTTGTGCGGAGTTGGAGGATGCAGTGGCCTTGGAATTATGTTGTCCCTTACTAGGGTCATTTCTAAGAAGGAATGTCTTCGATGTTGCTGAGGTCTATCACTACTGTTGGCAATAGTAGCACAAGTAACATTTAGCAGTTTTTGCTGTGGTGCAAACACCTTAGGAACAGTTGGTGGTGATGTAGAAGGAGGGAAAGGATGAGAATGTTGAAAAGTAGGAGAAGTGTAAGGTGCATAAGGCAGTGGTTGTGTTGAGGAGATGGGCTAATAGTATTGAGGAGAATGATAATGTGGTGAGATAGAGAATGTTGGCCCAGTTGGAGAAATAGGGTATTGGACTAGATAAGCATTTAGATTCAGATGATGTGAAGGGTGTCTCCAGTTTAGGGGTGGCTTCCCCCATGACTGGGATTGTTGCCACTGTGATCGAACACAGTATCTTTGTACGAACTTGGTATGTAACATGCCTCCCCAATGCTCATATAAATGTAACAAGATTGGGCATTGGCCCTTGGGGTGATCGTACAAGAAAATGTTGCATTCATATGTGTGATTGGCAGTTGAGCTCTTTTTTTCCTTATCCCTTTCTTTTGATTGTCTAATGATACTTTGTCCTACTTCTCAGGTTGTCAACACTCTATCTTCAATGATATCAATATATTCTCCACACCTTTTATATGTCCATTCCAACATCTGATTGATCTTTGCCTCAACTTCCTCTAATGATTGTTGTACTGGCAAAGATGGTTCTTCCCCTTTGAAATACGTTGATTTCTCCTTTTTATGATTATGGACCTCTGTTAAGTTAAGATTTTGGTCCCATTGATATTTTTCAACACTCTCTCATCTAGCCATTTCTCCTTCTTGTTTTGCTACCTACTTAATAAGCTCTTGAACTTGATGGGTTCGTAGTTTGTATAGTTGAACTTGGGCATACATTCCTAGGGTCTCTCTTATTTCATCATGAAGCCCATCAATGATATGGTACATTAGCCTTTCCTCGGAGAACTCATAGCCTGGACAGTTGTTTAATAATGCATAATATCTTTCTAAGGCCATGTCCAAGGGTTCATGTTGTGCTTGTTTCCACCCTTGGATTTTTTTCCTCAAGGCTGACACTCTTGTGTAGGTTTGATATCTTTCCCTAAAGAGTTCTACCATTGTTGGCCAATGTCATATTGAATTTGGTTTTAATGATCTATACCATACTTTTGCTTGGCCAACGAGTGTCATAGGAAAGAGCTT
Source organism: Gnetum montanum (assembly GCA_015680685.1). Taxonomy (NCBI): domain Eukaryota; kingdom Viridiplantae; phylum Streptophyta; class Gnetopsida; order Gnetales; family Gnetaceae; genus Gnetum; species Gnetum montanum. Next base: position 1,217,588 of record MNCI01004113.1, on the reverse strand, counting down.
GAGTTTTTGCCAACCGTTATCAATGTTGTTCCATGTACAAGCATCATAGAAGGCTTGTAAATGTTGATGTGGATCTAAGTCATAGCCTCCTGAAAAATTAGGGAAGTTGTTTAAATCAAACCTGGGTAGGCAGCTCTCTTTACAATGCCTACGGGAGATTCAAACAACCTCTTGTATTTGCGTTAGGCTTGTAGTGGCCAGTAGGGGTTCATCATCATCGAGTAAGTTATGCTTTTATGTGTTGGGATGATGTTTTCTTCATTCATGTTTATAAGAAACTCCCACTTCAGGTTGTGTACTCCAATCTTCATTGTCATATAATTCGTTGTTTCTCCAATGAACTTCCTTACTAGGTGTGGCATTATCGTAGTCTTGTAAGAGAGGCATGGTTATGAAATTGTGTGTGAATTTATATGTAACATTTTACAATTATTTCTTTCTAAAAGATATATCGTTAATTCCTATACAGTGACCTTGTATGATATAACTAATCTAGATAACCAGCACCATCCTCGGCAATGGCGCCAATGATGAGTGACGAGGTATCCCTACACTCAACCATACAAATACGAGCGTTTCATGCACGATCCGGTTGAACTCTGCAAATGGACTAGTTGTGGTATCTAGACAGTTATCCTTAGGTCATAGTTCGCTATCTTCCCACCTGCACTAGTATTAGCTTTGTTAAGTATGGTTTAGTCCAGAGTGAGTTGTATGATGTGGTTTCTAACCTAATGCTACTCCTGAGGATAATGGAAAGTAATATTGACTAAGCTAAGAGAGAAAGGGTGAGAGAGAATCTAAACTAGCCTAAGTGCGATGAGCATCTATTCCTTGATCATCCGTACACATCTTGGACTTCGTGCATGACTACCACTAGGATTACCAAGCGTAGATCCTAGGTACGCTACTGGGTTACCAAGTAGTCACACTTAAATGCTTGTAATCAAGTCATACTCATTCTGCATTTTAACAGGAGTTCAGAGTGAGAAAATATTAACTAAGAAAGTAGTAAATAATAATTAATTAAGTGATTAAGCTAAGTGAATGCTGCAATGATGAAGTAATCTCGATCTTTATTTCTAGTCATGTGCATGTCCAAGTACATCACACTCGAATAAGGATGCTGTATAATTACAATCACCATACTGTGAGCATACACTGGGAGGAAAAGGATTGAGAGAAAAATGAAAACTAAAATCAAAACTAACTCTAAAACTAACTTATGCCTATTGAAACTACCTACCTCTTATTTATAGATGAGGAGACAGGCTGCGATATCGCGTACGCGATATCACTGTTGCCTAAATGACAACTCATCACCTTGTGTTTGGAAAAAATAATATCTCAAGTGGGAAATTCTAAAAATCTATTAGTCCCTTCTAGATTTGAATATTTATTCCTTAAACTATTTGATGGCCATGGTATGCTTAGCTCATTTTACATAGGTTGGTTTTGAATCTCAAATTTATGATGATTCTAACTAGAACACCGATTTCCTTGATACATGCTCCACTACTATAGATGACGATATTACTAAGGTATTTATTAAGAAAAGCTTGAGCATACATGGGATTCCAATTAAGATAATATTTGATAGTGATCATAATTTTACCACTAAATTTTAGTAAGTATTTCATGTAGATCTAGGCATTAAATTAAACATAAGTTCTATCTATCATCTCCAAATAAATGCACAAATAAAGTAAGTAAATCAAGTCTTAAAAGACAAGCTTTATCTTGTGTACTTTAGTATAAGGAGTCAGATGAAATATTACCTTTAGTAGAATTTACATATAATAATAGTTATTAGGCAAGCATTAGGACCACTTCTTATAAGATACTTTATCATGGACCCTGTTGATCATCCCTTTGTTGGATAACTATGAAGGATACAATGTAGATAAGTACAAAGTCAATTGACTAAACCATGAAGCAAGTTCATATAATTAACGGTTATATTAGGGATACTCAAAATAGATATGTCAAGTATGCTAAATTTAGAAGAAGACTACCTAAATTTCAAGTTGGTGATTATGTCTTTTTAAAAGTGTATCCAATAAAAGGATTAATGAGTTTGAAAAGAAAACCCAAGTTAGCCCCAAGACATGTGGGTTCATTTGAAATAATAAAGAAAACTGGATAAGTAGCTTATCAATTTGCCTTACCACCAAGTCTAGAAGAAATTAGCAATGTCTTCCATATTCTCCTCTTGAAAAAGTATTTCTTAAATAAGAGCCATGTCATACAATGGAAATAAATAGATCTACAACTAAATATTCCTTATCAAAAATATCCCATAAGGATTATATATAGAAAAGAAAGATAATTATGAAGTAAAGTAATTCCTATGACAAAGGTTCTTTGGCAATAACATGGAAACCAAGTGCTAACTTGAGAAATTGAAGCATATATGAGAACTAAATTTTCTTACAATTTCTAGGAGGAAAATCCTTGAAGGATGGGAGGACACAAAAACCTAAAATTTTACATAGATTAATTAGTTAATTTAATATATGCATTTAATTATTAAATACTATCAAATGTATTTCCATAGGTTATTTTTAATTTTATAAACTAAATAAAAGATTAAATTGTTATTGTTAAAGTATTTTGCTAAATTTTTATATCCTTTGCTTTGACTACTATTAATGCTTGGTCATAGATCTTTTATATATTTTATGATTAAATGTTAAAATCCAATTACCTTTAGAAGTTTTTTGTTTTGTTAGTTATCATGCCTTGATAAGTAGTTGACTATGCATATCATATTATTTTTGCACATTCAATTATCTGTATTTTATTCTTTATTATACACATGTGATTATATAATACTCTATTCATGAAGCATTCATGACCCTAACCTTACCCAGGCCTTATCCTTTATCATGTTTTATCATCAAACTAGAATTCTAAGCTTATTATTAATTATAATTAAATATAACATAAAACAACTTTGTTAAGGAAGTGCATTAGGATGATTTCCTACCTAGAAGTTAATCTTACCAATGTATTTGAAATATTTAAAAATATTAATTGAAGCTATGGTGCTTGAGATATTAATTTTTAGTTTTTACATGAGATTAAACATTTGAATTATAAAGCTAAGGTGATTAATGCTTGGATATAAATTTGGCATAAAAACATGCAATGTGTTTAATATAAATCTTGTAGGTTTAAATAAATTTTGATTTAAAGTTTCTAGATGGAAATTATAAGCCCTTGAGCCTTAAGGATAATAGGAACAAAAATACAATAAAGAAAGCAAAGTCAATGATAAAAAGTGAAGTGAATATAAAACATAAAAAAAGGAAAACACATACAACATATATACATAAAGCATAATATATATTTCTTTCCTTCACTACCTTTGTTTGTACCACCAATGCCTATGCATACAATTTTTTTTTTTTTTTTTTGTTATGAAACAAAAATCATTTTAACCCATTCTTCTTCAATTTCAAAGCTTTTCTATAAATTTCTACCTTGTGTATATACATATCCTATAACACCTTTGTTCCTAGCCTTTGGTGGGAGAGCAATACATTGGTTAGAGAATTTCTAATGAATGCTTGGTCATGGCAAGAGGAATTGAAAATAATAAATGATAATAACAGAAGAATAATCAAAATATAATTAATTAACATTATAATTATAATTATAATTATATATATAAAGGATTGAAAATGAAAGCTAAATTAGAAAACAACAATGAAAATGTAAATCTGAAAATCTGAATGCTAATCATAAATATCCAGCAGTATTAAAACATCTTCAACAATACATAATATTTATAATCCAAAAAAAGAATACATGAAAGAGAATAATATGATATAGGTCTATAAAAATGCAAAGATGTAAATAGACTAATATTGAAAAATAATCATACATAAAATCCAAAGATCCATAACACTAGCAAAGATTTCACAAATTCGCCATGACCTCACTACAACCCATGATGGTTGATCACCACTAGACCATAACTTATGGTTTACATAGAAAAATGTTTGATACAAATTATAGTAAAAATACTTAACCAAGACCTAAACATCACACGTGATGGATAGATCACAAGTTAACCTTAACTCATGATTAGTAATAAAGCTTACAAATTACCTTAGAATTATAAAAACAAGAAGGAAAACTTAACCATGACTTCATCAAAACTCATGGTGTACACCATAACTTTATCACAACTTGTTGGATTTAAAGTTTCCTCAAAATAGAGATTGGAAAATATGATAAATAGCTTAGGGTCAATCATACCATAACCTATGATTAGGACCATTAATCTCATCATGACTTGTTATGACAAAAAGTTTGAAAAAGGTAGATAAACAAAATGAAAAGATCACCGAATGACTAGAAACTATGAAGAACCACCATTGTTTAAATACTTGAGATAGCTAAAGCTCTTGTTACTTAGTTGTCCATAGTTATGATAGTTAAGATAATCTTTGTAAAGATACTTAACTTTCCTGCAAGCAAGAAAGATAATGGATCTAGAAGTGGTCCCACCTCTTGAAGACTGCTATTATTTACTAGATCTAGAATCCTAGACCTACTTGAACTCACAAGAATTCCCAAAAGAGGTTTTATCCCTCTTCTAAGAATCATTGTGATGCATTTCCTTCATTAACTAACTATGATTTAAGTTCATTGTATGAACACACGCATCTTCATAGGTTTGAAGATAGAATAAAAGCAAGTAGTTCTTAATAAATGCACAAAGACCATGAATAAAATGGTTTATCCTAGTCTTCTCATTAGAATATATATGAGTCACATACATGCTTAGCTCTAAAAACTTATAATTATACTCAAAAGTAATCCAAATCCCTTGGTGGAGGTGATAAAATTCATTTGCTTTAGCCTTTATGTACTCTAAAGGAATGAAATACTAATTGAAAGTAAGCAGAAAATCACTCTTATGAACATCATAGTTCTTCTAATGATGTACCTTCTTCTAAGTAGCACACCAACAATTAGTAGAACCTTTAAATTAGTAGGTTGCTAATTGAGTTTTCTATGTGGAAGTATAACTCATCAACTTGAATAGCTTTGTGTGCTCCTCTAATCACTCTGTGATACAAGTAGAATCATCGTCATCATAAAAGATAGGCAGTTTCAACTTATGGAATTATTCCATAAGCTTATCGTTGACACATTTTAGCTATTGAATGGAATAGTTCCATTAGGTTTCTTGAACAGATCATCATGCGTCCTCCATTCTTAGCTCAGTGCCACCTATGCCAAGTTGTAGTTCGATGAGAAGTTGGTATGAATGGATGGCATGACATTTTCTAAGGAATAATTATTAATTGTGGCTAAGAAGGAGACAAATACCTATGTCCATGACACAAACATAAATAGTTCATATGAGCTGGGCTTTAAGTTTTAACCTTGATGCACGTTTTAGCCTTAAACTTGGTCTCATACATACATAGATAATTTGTAGAATTTTAATGCACAAGCCATTTTTTTTCCAAAGAGGTAGCTCTAATAGTCATTACAAGTTCACAAAACTAGTGAGCTCACATGGTGGTTTCAAGCAGATTAGATGTGCATGGGAAGATGGCATGAACATTCCAAGATGCACCACTAATGTGTTTCAAAATGGTTCTATCTCAAGGAAAGTACATGTTTCATTTTTAAGGGTCATAGATCCTAGGAGATGTCTATCAATAGAAGCAAGACTTGAAGTTTGCCTACAAACCTAAAAATGTGTCTTTTCATCATCCCATGAAGAGGTCTATGTATTTGCATAATACATATGATAAATTTTTTGTGCATCTTTTACCTCTATCGTGAAGAGCAAGGCACTACTTGCAACTTGCAATCATAAAGACCTAAGAGTAACCTAGCAAGGTTCATCCCCAGTGCTCAAAGACATACCAACTTAGATAGTGCATATAATAAAATTTTGTTTGTGTATCTTATGGCTCTTTTAGATCTGCACAGCTCATTGATCGTTGATCCCAAGATCTTCAAATGTCTTGCATATAATGACTACCTAGTAAATAATGAATGCAAATGTGCCACGTGCCATGTACATGTCACAAGCAACAATGTAGCAACTGAGAAGGCCAATGACAATGAGACATGATGGAATATTCACTAAAGATCATGAGGGAATTGATGGGAGATTAAGAAGAAATATATTGAAGACTTGTAAGATGGCTTGCTAATTCATCAATTTAGCTACTTTGTTTAAATCCAGTGAGTTATTTTCTTCTCATTTTTTCTTCATTGCTTAACTAATGGTTTAGATAGTATCGTGCTTCACATTTAATTCTGGAATATTCTTATCACTATAATAGCTTTTTTTTTTTTGCACAATACTAGACTTTTGTTAGGTTTGCAATATAAGAGCTTATGTTGTCTTATAAAAGCATATTACGTAATTTAATAGTAATGTCTTAAAGAAATTGCCTGTTTGTGTCTAGAGGATCTGGAAAAATCTTTGATACATTAACTTCTTGAAATAGATTCATTTCTTTTTTAAATTTTATTGCCTTGGGGATTCAATCTTGAAATTGTCAAATTTTTCTGCTAGTTCTAGTGTTTGCAATTTTTGACAACTATTAACTAGCCAAATAAAAGCTTGTACTTTGTCATCTACAAAGTGTTTTGATAGTTTAATAAGAGTGTTTTTTATGAAATTTCTTGTTGGACTTAAAGGGTTTGGACAATTTGTAATACTTAGATTGAATTGGAATAGCTTTATTGCGAAGTGTTTCATCATGTTTGATTTATCTTACCTAAATGTCTGAGATTCACACAAATCTACTTTTATTTTTTAAAATCCTTTAAATCTCACTCTATTTCTAGTTTTCTTGTAAAACTTTCTCTCTAGGGAAAATTAGAAGCAAAATATGGTAGAATTATGCTCAAGCATTTTTGTCAAACTTTATTTGTTTCAAGTAGCGTATTATAAGAACTATATAGACTAAGTGACTTGACAAAATAGGAATTTTTAATTACTCATAGTATTCAACAAAGTTAGCTAATTTTTTTTCTTACAATAGCTAGTTATAGTTTCATACACAAACTCAACCATTTCAACATTCACAACAGCAACACACATTTACAATTAGTTCACTCTATAACCACTAAGTTTATTTGGAGGTATCTGAGCCTTGGTATTGCTAGAAGACCAGCAAGCACCTAAACCTTGTTTGAAGGAATACCTTAATTTCCCATGACCCCAGTCATGAGACCTAGAGGCCAAACATTAGTGGTCCCAAATAGTCACCAACACTTATGTTCCATCAATCATTTGTCACTACTACTACTCATCGAACCGACAAGCATTAATAACATGTTTAAGTTTTTTCTTATATGTTAATGAAGTAATTGGAATAAATAGTGGTTGATGTTTGATTGACTAGTCTCCTTGTTTATAGTAGAAGTAGCAGTAGGTGTAATAGTCTCCACTGAAGAACCAATTATGTGCTCCTCCATTCAATTGAAAATGGAATAAGATATTGAAGTTAGATTACTAGGCCTAACATCCATCCTTCTACCATAACTACATCCATCTTTAACACCTAACATCACTAGATACAATAACAATAAATAAGAAAACCATCAAAACCTATGCTCTAATGCTAGCTTGTAACATCCTTCTTCCTAGCCTTAAGTTGGAAAGCATTACATTGGGTATGGAATTCCTAAAAATTTATTAGAGTATAGGAAGTGATTAGAGTATAAATGATCACTTCCTTCATCTACATTAGATCACTTCCTTCATGTATAAATGTAAGTATACATGTATAGGAAGTGATTTATACTCTAAATCACTTCCTATTGCCAAGAAATAAATGAAAGAAAAAATGATCTAACGTAGTGATAAGGAAGTGAAAGAAATATACATGATAAAATGATTTTAAAAAAATGATATTAATAAAGGAAGAATATACAATATAACTAGATAACTTATGTGTGTGTGTTAGAAAATTAAAAGTTACCACTAAACTAAAAATAGTTAATATAGCATATGAATCTGAAAATAATGCATAAAGATAAATATCCATCAATATCAAATATGTTCATCAGCACATACAAATATGAAGGATCCAAATACATGACTTTTAATAAATAGATAGTCTACCACATGTCTAGAAAATGTAATAATCTACAAAAGATAAATAGTATAATGGATGAAAAAGAATATGCATAATATCTAAAAATTTAGCAACAAATATCAAGAGATCTCCTTGCTCTACCTAGCCTTGGTGACCTAAAACATTAAAAGTGCAATCAGTATAAATTGAGTAAGAAACCTTGGCATCTCCTTTAGTTGATTCAAGGATAAGGCTCATGGTGACTTGATGAAGGCATTCTAACTTGTAACACATGTTAGTAGAGTATACACATACTAAACAACATGGATCATACATCATACATAGATTTAGATATTAAAAAAATATTTAACTAAAAGAAATTATTCATTTCAATCCATCAACCTACAAACAAGAAGACTAGCACATACTAGATTTCATTTCAAATGTATGAATTATTGTCATAAGTACTTTCCTAACCAAATTTCAAATAAATGAAATGCCAAACTATCATTGGCATGGATTTATTTATTATTCTCAACCAAATTACTAGTACTAGATATGTCATCCAAGACTTACCCCTAACATTCTATAGGCACCAAACAACGGATTAATGAATCATGCTTCATCCTCTCCTACAAGATGGGGCCTATAGCCAAAGTCATACTGATGATCTCAACAAGGATAAAATACCAGAAATCTCCATGAAGCCCCTCTCCAACAAGTCACACAACTTGGTACTGACTCCTGATAAATAATAAACATACAAATATGCAAACATGTACAAACCAAATATTGAGGGTAAAGGGATACATCAAATAGACTAACATATTTCAATTGCTAAAAACTCCATCATGGTCCAACAATTGATTCCAATGTCAAATCCAATAAATCAATAAATGGTAGACCTATTTAATGATGTCAAATAGCTTTTAAGATGTCAAAACATGCCAAACTAATATTTGATGGTAAGATAGATCTAAAACTAGAAAAATTTAGAAGACCAAAACATAACAACAACACTTGATAGCTAACCAAAACTCATGTTTTACTTACAAAAACTACTTGTAAAAACTATTGTAAATTTGGGCTCATCAATAACTTGATCATGGGTTGACCACAAACTGTGTTGGAGGGTCACAACTAGACCAAGATCCATGGTTGACTAGAAACCACTTAGGATTACTCAAAATGGATAAAATGGTAAAGAATACTTGACCACAACTTTACCATTACTTGTGGTGATTTATCATGAGTTGAACACATCTCCTAAAATTTTAAGTTTTTCAAAAATACAAACTAAAACTATAAGGAACGAAAAAATGATTAACCATGGCCTTACCATGATCCATGATGGGAGACCACAACTTGATCATGACTCATGATTAATGGTGGCACTCTCATCACAAATCATAGTTGGCTCATAGCTTTAGTGCAAAAATGAAGGTATAAAAATCAACATGAAAAATGTTTCAACCAATCTTAAACTAACTAGAACTCCTGTAACAATATGATTATTTAGAAAATAATAAAGGACCTATAGATCAAATTAAATAGTTGTAAATGCTCAACATCATGATAAAGGGTCCAAATCATAGTAGAAATTGAAAAACTCAAAAAAAAACATAGAAAAATCAAAATTTAGTAAAATAAATAGAACTCATATAGATTTAAAGAAAGATAATTCTAATGGCATTAAAATAAAAAGCTAATGCACAATAACCAATCCTAAAACACCTAAACTATTAAATTTTCACAAAGCTCCAATTTTCCAAAATCATTGAAAATTGTCAATTTGGTCACCATGCTAGTTATACTTATTTAAATATGATCATTCCATTATGACAATGCTTTGTCAATGATGAAAAGATGAAGTAGATATTCCTATCTACTACATCTCTCACTCCTTTTCCAATTGCTAATCTAGATATATTGATATTATCAATAAGTCATGTTTAAGCATTGTATTTGGCCTTAAGAAATGAATGAATTACCCATAGGTTTTAAAGTTCACATCATTTGTAGAGATAATATCCTTCAATTTATAACAATACTTATGATTATAATTTTATAACTCATTAAAAAGCTCTTTTAGCTAAGTTTGATGAATCTTAGTTATCACAACACTTAATTAAATGTCAAGCCATTGCTGATCTAATGGTATTCTCTTTTTCCAATCCATTTGTTCCATCTAACTCTAACTTGATAGCTCTAATTGATATGAATACTTTTATAATATACTTGATGACTATGATGTCACTTTTAATTTTGATAAAGGTCATAGTTCACAAGGATCTAGCATTGCATGTGTCTTTTCTAAGTCAAAAAAGCAAGTTTTCTATCATACCTACATGCTTAAATTTTCTTGCACAAATAAAGTAGCTAAATAAGGGCTCTTACTAGCCTTATGACATGAGGTTAAAACCATCATCATCTATGGTGATTCATAACTTCTTTTTAACCAAGCCAATGATTATTATGCATGTAAGGATCCATATCTACTTTCTTATCTTAAGATAACAAAATATCTTGTTTCAAAGTTTAAAACCTCTACATATTCATGTTTCAGGATTTGAGAATATGCTAGCTAATGCCTTTGCAACTTTTACCATCATAACCTAATCATTTTTTATCCAAAATAATTTTTTCTAAACTTCTTATTCTATTCTAATTATCAAATCTAACCATAACTACATTAATATGACTGATACGAAAATGCAAATTTATTCATATGATCATATTGTTTAATATCCTACAACCAAAGAGACTCTAAATTACTTCTCTCTTACTAAAATATATGCTTTATGAAAATGTAGTTGATATTTTTGTATCATTGATTTTAATGTTTTATGTCTCATCTTATCCAATGACATCTTTATCAAATGTTGCAATCTAGAAGAAGATAAAATCATCCTTGAGTAAGTTCATTTCAGAGTATGCAGTGGTTATTAGAATCCTAATCTTTGATATTACAAATACATGCATTAGGAAACTAATGATTCACAATGGTTAAATATGTCCATCATTTAGTGCAATCTTGTAATACTTGTCTAAGACATGCTTCTTTAATGTACATGTCATTTTAAAAGCTTTAAACATCTCACATTACTTGGCCATTCTAGAAATGGGGACTAGATCTCATTGGTGACATTCATCCCAAATCTTCTATCAATCTCTAATTTATGTTAACTACTATAACATATTTTATCAAATGGGTAGAGGATGTTCCATTATAGTCCACTAAATCCCACATTCTTCTAGATCACATGATCACTCATTTTGATATCCCTCTTTTAGCCTTTCATTAGTATTCATCAAGAGAAAACAATGTTGTATCCACTGTTTCACCTCCTTATTAGTTATTTGAAGCTTGGGTACACATATTTTTGCATTAGTGATCACCACAATTTTTAAGTTAGTAATTACAACTTTAATTTTCATTAGATGTCGAAATTGACATAAGAATTAACATGTTGTATCACTTTTAGCATTTCTTTTAGGAAGACCATTTATCAATGTTTCATAGTCCTTCAACATTAGCATTCATCATTCTAGCTATTGTCAAAAACTATTTCAAAGTTTTTTGAAGAACTATATCATTATTTTAGACTTGTTTTAATATTACAAAGTTGATGCCTGCATTAATTTAATTGTCATATTTGTGACTATGTTATTACTTATGTGAAATTGATGTGAGAATTGATATCTTATATTAATCCTTAAATCATTTCCTATTCTAGCCCAAATTGATACCATAAATAACAGCCCACATTATCTTTCATGTCATTTTCTCATCCCCCAATTACAGTTATAGCAAAATTATTTCAAAAATTATTTCTACATCATTTATCATGTTATGTTTAAAACCATCAATCTCCATCCTAAAACTAGCTTTTTTGATGAATTTTTAGAATTCTTAATCTATCTCAAAAATTTCCTAGTTTGTTTAACTCAAAATGGCAAAATTAGAGCTTCTTCTTATGATAAATTTAGCATTGAAGAAATTCTTTAGGATCTTTTAATAATTTTAACATTCATAGTAGCTTCAAGAGATTAAGCACATTCATCATTCTCTAATGATTTGGCTATTTTATGATAGTGCTTTTCCTCTATATTAGTTTCTACAACACCATATGGAAATATAAAGAAGTTTAAGAAAGTTATGATACAGATTCAAAGGCTTTCTAGTTCATTAATCATCATTGACCTATGTTCATTGATCCAATCTCTTTTAGATTCTATTGCTTAGTATGCTCTAATTTTTTTGGAAATCCTACATGCTTTGTATTGTGATTTTATATCAAAACTATATCATTTCCTATCAATCCTATGTAAGAGCAGTGTAGGAATACCTCTTTTGGTCCCCTTGTTCTACTCCAAATGCATTGTATCTTCTTGTGTTGATTTTGTTGATGATGAATCTTAGATGTTTTGGCATGTTTTGGGGTATTTTGGGCTCATGTTGATGAGTTTAGGGGGTTCTAGGATTTATGGAAACTTACTTGGAGGCATTCAGAAGTTCCGGACATCAAAATAAGCATATTTGTGTTTAGCCCTAGGAGGTGGGAGGTCCTACTAGAAAATGGAACATCCCAACTAAGATGTCCCAACTATACAAGTGACATCTTGAGCAAAACATCCCACCAGAACCTAGGATGTGTTGGAACTAGATAGGACATCCTAGAAAAATAATAGATGTTCCCACTGAGAGTTGGGTTTTTACAAAGATATCATGGTAAGGTTCGAGATGACCCATACGGATGGGGAAACTTTTAAAAACACCCATCCTAATTCAAAAAAAAACATCTAAAGAAAGATGAAAATAGCCAAAGAAAGATGAAAATAGCTAGGGAGAAGATGAGAAGACTTTGAAAGCATCTAAAGAACCTTAAGTTGAGTTGAGAAAATATTTCTATGTTTCTTGTCTTCCAATTGCTTATAAATATTGATGTAATTCACCATTGTTGGTACCTAACCCACACCAAGAACAACATAGAGAGCTCTGAAGGAGGAGAGCTTATGAAAAAAGAGAGCTTGTGCAAGGAAATAAGTGAGAGGCAAGGGAGAGCACTTGAGAGAGGTTGAGGAAATCTCTTATACGTGTCTTGTCTTAAGCTTGGGCTCCATGGTGAGCTATTGTGAATTGATAGGGGATAAGTGTGGCCTCTAATATCCTTGGGAGAGTTGTAAGCTGAGCTTGGCCTCTTAACTATAATATATTTTCTATGTATTTTAAGAATTTTCTTAATATAAGGAGATTTTTCTCTATTTCATTATGCTACTTTTATTTTCTAAGCTAAATCTACTTGGAAGTTGTGGATTGGGTTCTATTGGGATGCCACCCCTACAATAGATTGATATTAGAGCAAAGGTTTAGAGGAATCCACACATCTACAAGTAGATTGGAGAAAGGTATGGCTCCTAAGAAGAAGACTAATCAAGATCTTAAACAAGAGATTTAAGAACTCAAAGACTCCTTCAAAGCTTTTATGGCTAGAATGCAAGAAGTTCTTCCCAAATTAAGGATCTTCAACTTACAATATTTTCAAGAAACTTCAAGAAGAAGTGAAGAGGAGATTGAAGACAAGAATCCTTTTACACCTCTACAAGGATCAAGAGGAAGACATGATCGAAGAACTCCAAGGAGAGAAGGGACTAGAACTTAAAGGTACGAGCCAAGTTTTTCTTTTAGTAATGAGGAAAATGATAATCAAAGGTTTGTAAAGATGTTAAGAAGTAGTTTAAGAGTTCCTTATGTGGATATTCTCCTTTAAAGATGTTAAAGATATATATTTCTTTCTTTCTTGGCTTAGAATTATGAATAAATATGTTCTTGTTGAGCAACTTTGTAGTGAGACAATGGTTCATGTTGTTGAGAGTAAAATTGAAGGATTGGTAGCTAAATGATGGAACAAAGAATGTCTTGAATACCTTGAAGAACATGGAAGACCTATTAAGAGTTGGCAACTCATGGAATTCATGTTAAAGCAAAATTTTGAGAAGACATCCTTCCATCATGAAGCCATTAAGAAAGTAAAATTTCTTAGACAAGGAGATTAAGGGGTAAAGGATTTTTATGCTAAATTTTGTAAAGCCTTGGAAATGGTTTATATTCATTGGATTGAGTATGAACAAGATTCTAACTTCATTAGTGGATTAAGGATGCAATACTAGTAAGAATTAGCATTCTATGAGCCTGATACTCTTGGTGAAGCCTATGATCTTACTCTCAAGGCTAAAATGAAAATCACAATATTTGGCCTAAAGAGGGATATCAATCACAAGAAAAAGGATAAGAAACACATGGCTCACAAGTTAAATAAATCATCCAAGGAGAATGGTGAATATGAGCCAAAGTAGAAGGAAAGTGAGTCTACTTCTCCTAAGAGGGGAACAAGAAGGGAATGATCTCCAAGAGGTAAAGATCATGGTCAAGATAAATGTTATGATTGTGGTGAATCAGGTCAAAAATAATGGGAATGCACAAAGACAAATAAGAATGCCTTTAAGGGTAAGGAAATTCAAACTATGCAAGATGATGAACCTAAATCTTCAAAGAAAATATGTGAACATGAGCATTTACATATTATTTACCAAAGTAAATTGAATAGTTTTACTTTTGTTGGACATGTTAGTTCAAATAAGGATGTTATGAGAAAGATTTTATTTAGAACTCATTGTGATGTTAAGGATTACTCATTGAGTGTGCTCAATGATGGTGGAGCATAAGAAAATATGATTTCTATGAAGGTGGTGAAATCATTGTAGTTAGCTATAATTCCTCACCCTAATCCATACAAAGTGCAGTTATCAATGAAGCATCATTATAAGAAAGTTAAGGAATAATTCCTTACTGATTATTCCATTAGAAGTTTCCATGATCAAATTCTATGTGATGTATTACCTATTGATTGTTCAAATCTTATATTTGGTAGATCATAGAATTATGATAACAAGAATGTCTTTGATGGTGAAAATAATAGTTGAATTTTAAGGCAAGACAATCATAAGTTTAGGCTATTGTCTACTACCATTGACAATAAGGTTGGTAATTTAAATTACTCATTGATGCTTCCTAGTTATAAGAAGATTGTAAGGGTGAATGCTATTTGTGATGATGAAATTTTTTTTATGATGAAGAGGATGCATTTGATATGGATGTTGTTACTAATTGTGTGGAGTCTCATATGAATGAGAAAAATTTTGTTGGTACTGCTATTCAATATTGGGTGTTGATGGTAGTAGTATATTGGTTGATTCTTTTGGACACTTATGTAGTGGTTAGACTAAAATTTGTATTCGCAAAGAGATGCTGGAAGAATAAGAAAGATCAGTTGGTAGCAAGTGAAGAATTTCATTGTTATTTGGGCATAGGGAAAGGAGGCCTACTCCATGGATTTAAGCTAATAATTATTTTTCTAGATTCTTGTATTACTTTTATGTAGGTTTAAGTCATTATCAAAATGTAAGGGAAGCATTTCAAGGAGATGCTCAGCCAAAGAAAGCATGGTGGGACATGAGGAAAAGCCTCCATGAGCAAGTGAAGCTTAAAATAAAAACCTCCAGTGATACTCATTCTTACATTAGTAATGCATTGAGTCATGATTGTTGTGTTAGCCATGAGGCATGGGGGCATGGTGCCTTCTAGCTTGTGAAAGGCCATGAAGCATGACATTTTTAAGGATGGAAGAGCTAGTGTAGGGACACCTCTTGCAATCCCTTTCTTCTACCCTACATGCATTGTGTCTTCTTCTATTGAATTTCTTGATGAATATTATTGGATGTTTTAGCATGTTTCGGGGTTTTTTGGGCTCATTTTGATGAGTTTAGAGGCTTTCAAGATCTATGGAAGCTTGTTTGAAGACATTCAGCAATTACAAACATCAAAACAAGTATTTTTGTGTTTGGCCCTAGCAACTAGGACATCCCACCAAAAAATGGGACATCCTAGCTAAGATGTCCCAACTATATAGGTAACATCTCAAGTGGGACATTCCACCAAAATCTAAGATGGCTTGGAACTAGATGGGACATCCCAGAAAAATAATAACCATCCCAATTAAGAGTTAGGTTCTTGCAGAGACATCATGGAAGGTCAGAGATGACCCATATGGATGGGGAAACTTCCAAAAACACCCATCCCAATTCAAGAAACAACCAAAGCAAGATGAAAATAGCTAGAGAAAAGATGAGAAGACTTGGAAAACATCTAAAGAACCTTAAGTTGAGTTGAGAAAATATTTCTAGGTTTCTTGTCTTCCAGTTGCTTAAAAATATTAATGTAATTCACCATTTTCGGTACCTAACCTAGACCAAGAGCAACATAGAGAGCTCTTAAGGAGGAGATCTTGTGTAAGGAAATTAAGTGAGAGGCAAGGGAGAGCACTTGATAGAGGCTAAGGGAATCTCTTATAAGTGTCTTTTCTTGAGTTTGGACTCCATGGTGAGCTATTGTGGATTGAGAAGGAACAAGTGTAGCCTCTAAGATCCTTGGGAGAGTTGTGAGTTAACTTGGCTCCTCATCTCTAATGTATTTTCTATGCATTTTAAGAATTTTCTTAATATAAGGATATTTTTCTCTATTTTATTATGCTGAATTTGTTTTCTAAGCTAGATCTACTTCAAAGTTATGCATAAGGTCCTATTAGAGTCTATTAAGGTGCCACCCCTACACCAAAGAGGATGTTTTTTTTTTATTTTATTCATTATATCTCCATAGCTATTGAAAATAATGTTAGGGATTTTTCCTTCTTTATTTTACTACATTATCTGATTTTGGTTTATGCTTTTAGTATTTCTATTTCCTTTGTTATTAGATCTAGACCTAATATCATTCTTAATGGTATCAATTTACATTATTTTCATATTTTACCTTTTCTGTAATTAAGGTTACTATTATTACCTAATTCCATAGTGATTTTCCTAATGTGATTTATCATTTCATCAAAAATATTTAAAAACTAAATACATACATAATATCATTCTTCTGCATTTTTATTCTATTTCATCACTTTCATTTGTCATTTTTCATTTTGACTCATCATTTTCATAATTATACTATTACTCTCATATTTCATCTTATTTTATTATCCTCTTATTGTATAACCATAAGTAATTTAATTTAGGAGTTTTACTTAGACCATTTGTCATTATGGATAGTATTTCATGAATGTTTAATAATTTTTTCTTATTGGTTATTAAAATGCATTATTTTATCTGAGTTGTTATGTGAAAATAGTAATTTTTACCTCAATAGTCATAAATAAGTTCCCAATTCTTCCAAATTGTACCCGAGGAGAAACATAAGTCTTAGACCATAAAGGACAAAAGAATCAGAAGCCTTAGTTATGCCCAACATAAAAAAAGTCTTGGTGCATCAAGAACATGATTGAAAAAATTAAGTACAATAAACTTGAATAGAGGATTATGAAAGAAGTGGCTATGAAGAGAGAAAGATAGGATAGAATTATGGTAGTAGTTCATTTGTTGTTAAAGATAACTAAACCAACTTAGCTTTGGATTATTGAAGAAGCCTAGAATGGCCTAGCCAACATAAGATTAGAAATAATAAATTACCTACTAGTACCATAAGTGTATCATGAGCCCATGATGCTAGAAGACACTACAATAATATAAAATTTGTAGCATTGCAAGAGGAAGAAGCAACATCACTAAAACATAAGAAGTTCTTACAAAGTTAATCTAGTCTAATATAAAGTAATAATAAGGCCAAAGATGATATTATGATCTATCAAAACTAAAATCAATATTAGTTATAGAATATCTATAATAGCTTATGATTAGGACTGATCTATGAATTAGATCAACATGACCCTGTTCATCATTGAGATAATTCATAAGAAATTAGTAAGAATTACAATACTTGTAATTATAGAAAGAATTATAAATTATAGTTATCATATGCATCAAAGTTACAATTACTCCATTAACTTATTATATATGTGACATCTCATTCTCAAGTATTATGACAAACATCAAATACATTTAACAATTGATATTATGTGTAATGAATATAATAGAAAAATATAGAAGGAAATGAAAAGAAATTTTCTTAATAAGAGATATAGAAAAAAATAAGCATATCTAAATCATTCTATAAGGATTCTTTGGGGTTATCTTCCTTTGGCACCTATCCTTTAGAAGAAATCCAACATTGTCAAAAATTTTCTATCTTACTTCACCTAGCACTCATTACACATCTTTACCAACTCTACAACTCCATGCTACCATGACCTCTAATTACTAGGTATACATACATCAAATCAAACCTCCAAACATTACCTTAAAAGACATGCCTATTTGTTATAACATGCCTTTTCATAATGAGTCTTATTATAATAATTGCAATAGTTATTAGATAACAACACCATTCTAGTTATGGAAAAACACCATTTGAAAATGGAAACATGATAAGTTACCCTTCTTAGCTTTCATTTACTCTTGAATGAGTCACATTAAAGATCTTTCTTCATGTTCCAATGCTTCCTCCATGCTCTAATGTTCTAATTCTTTGATTTCTCCTTTTGAATGAGATTTAGTATTTTAAAGTTCTTCTAGGTATTCTACAATTGAAATATAAATAAGAAAAATATTTAGAAAAATAAATTAATCATGTTAATCTCTAGGCAATGACAAAAGGCAAATTAAAGATCTACCAACCATCAATCACCTATCCAAACCAAAGTAAACTATATGCATCTTGTGTCTCTAGTTTCCTAAGTGAAGGCAGGATAAATCCTTTTTTCCAACTTGTATTACTAAGAAATATTTTACTTACCTAATTTAGAAATATAAATTAAATAAATAAAGAAGAATAAGAAAAAAAATAAAAGCAAGGTCAAGAAATTCATTGATTTTCATTAATCTCTCCAATTAAGGCTATAGTCGTAATTTTGTCATAATAGCTATATGATCAAAGAACCATGTTTGGAATGGTGAGGCTTGATCTTGTTGGTTGGCTTCTTAGGAATTAACTTCAGTAGCCTGATAATTTGGAAGAATTAGATACCATACCAAATATAGTCTAAAGTCTTAATGAAGAAGCATGTTGACCCATCTTTAATAAGCATGGAAGCATAATTGGTAAATTATTACTGTAAATAATCATCATCATTCATAAGTATCATTTCTTATCATTATTCATCTTATCTCTTAATGATTCAAAGTATGCAGAATATATACTAGCCAATGGGGTGGTATGAAGAATAGATGGAAACATCTTCTTCAAATTAAGCTTATTTTTAAAAAAGTCTCTCACAAATCCAAATTTTAAGAATTGATGAATACTAATTCATGTTCTTGCATTAAAATCTTCAATATTGGTACATGTTAAGACTAATTTTTTCTTCAAAATTTCCCTAATTTGATTGACTAAGTAGGATACTTGACAAAGTCTAACATTTGGGCACTTATCATTAGCTGTGTATTGATCACTGATGAGTGGCGAGGTACCCCTACACTCAACCATATGAATACAAGCGTTACACATGTGATCCGGTCGAACTCCAAGGACTAAGTGCTTACGCGCCTTATGGAACACTTAAGGTTAATTAGTCGTTGTCTACCCAAACTTACTTGTATTGTCACGATTGTATGATTAAGTAAGTCTAAGGTATATGATTTGTATGTCTTTTATGTTCTTATTGGCTATGCTAAGAGGGGAAAGGGTGAAGAGACTAAGTAACTAACTTTCACTAACTAGGCTTTAATTGTCCTAGCATTAGTATCTATTCCCACTTGCTGTTCACACCCTGAACCAATGCAACGCTACTGGGATTACCAAATGCTATTCGTTACTAAGATTACCAAGTGTAACGCACGTGCTCGAAGCGGTCGTACTGAATGCACTTAACTATGAGAGTTGAGGATTGAGAGAGATTAAGTCCTTAAGGAAGCATTTAAACATTTAACAATAATTAAAGTCCTATTTAGCTTAGCCCATATGCTACAAGGTTTATCCAAAATTTTGTCTTGATTTCCTTACAAAATTGTGTGCTTAGGTACAGAATTACTCGAATAAAGATCTGTTTACTTTGTTACTCCTACTGTGGGCACATGGAAATTATTCTAACTCTAGAATGGTAAAATGGCAAGAGATTGAAGGTCTAGATCTAGATGGAGAAACAAGAGAGAGCCACCTCTTATTTATAGAACTGGTGACAAGCTGCGATATCGCATATGCGATATCGCGGCCCATGCGATGTCGCATCCCATGATACCCCCATGACTAAATAAAAACTCATCCTCGAGTTCTTTACAAAATATTGTTAAGGTATGGGATTATTGATTTGAATGGAACTAATGGTAAATGAGGTGACATGTGAATGGATCATCATTACAATACATGACAAAATTAGTGTTCATGACAACAAGAGTAAACACTATATACAATTGACATCCAGCCTTATTTGGTAGCTGAGAGAGAAAGAGAGAGAGAGAAGAAGTCTGTTGCTGCCAACACCAAGATTTCACCTTTCATTGTCCATCCATAAGCACACCATCGATCTTGCTCCTTGCATAGCTGCTTCAGCACTGATCCATTTCAAGTGTTCCCTCTAGGTCCAATCTGTTGTTGTATGATTACCATCTGCACACACAACACAATCGCATATGAGCAAGGGTAAATGAATCACAATGCAATTGATACCTTGCCTCAGTGTAAGGTCCATTGGCTGAGTTGTGGTATGGCTGATGCGGATTCTGGAGATATACTAATGATGACTACCCAAAGTGTAGGGGTTAGGAAAAAATCGAAAAAATTGGACCAAGACCCCCATGACTAATTGCGAACCTCTAGTAGCGAGAGAATGGAAAAAGATAAGGAATAAGAAAGATGGAGAAAAAGAGACAACTGCAACGCTGATGAAATGGATGTCAAAGATGGAAATGAACAAAATAAATGGTGATTGCAGCAATGTTTAAAGGAAAGAAATTAACGGATGCACCAAATAGGAATGTCAGTGGGTCCTCCCCAAAGTAGGCTCATGCCCTTAATGCCCTGATAATCCCACATTCAAAGAGTCTGTAGGCTCTAGAAATGTTATTTGGAAATAAAAGTTAAATTCTTAACCACAAGAGTTTACCAAAAAGAAAACAATGCATCCACCAAAATATAGACTATTGATACAATCGACAATGAGGTGAAAAATTGAGAAAGAAGGATGGAAAGAAGAGAATGGAATAGAATCTCAAGAACAAGGTGGTGTACAACCCCTTGTGTATTAATGGTTAATGTGACTTAGTAGATCCCATTCCAAATCCGGCCTCAAACAAACCACATCAATGACTTTGCATTAATACATTTGACCCATCCATCCACTTGAAGTAGCAAGAATGCCTTGACCAAAGAGTCACCACTATTCTGATGAAATAAAAGAGGCAAAAGTAGGGAACAAGAAGGGCCTTAGTTAGAGGGAACATTTTTATTTTAGTTCCATAACCAGTGCTTGTAGCTCAAATGATTATTTTGTCTAAGGGGTGTGCTTTGAATTCTCACTATTTTTTTTTATGTTTTTGCGTGAGAACCACACCATGCAAAGACTTATTATTTTTATTTGCTCAACTTCCTGATAATGCGGCAACATCGGAATAGTAAGAGAACTCAAGAAGAAAATATTCAAGCATCCAAGAGAATGGCCAACACAAGTGCATCAAATCCCCTTAAATTCACACCCTTTTCAATCCTTGAGTCCTTCCTTAGTTTGAGAAATACCCAATCACCGATTGGTTGATAGTTCTTATTATTAGGAAAGGTGACTATACAGTTCCAAGCCAAGAGAGACCATAGAATTTTATGGATGTACGAATGAAGTGGACTCATTACTTACTATATCAAAAGAACCATACCTTAGTATCAACATCATAACTTAAAGGTAAAAACCAAACATTAGCAACCAATAGAATACAGTTCATACCATCATCAGAAGCACTTATTGGGTAACAAACTTAACAAAATGGATAAATACACACACACACAAATAAACAAAAAATTATGAATGATGTTGTAAAAAAACAAGAAAATTTAAAGAAATTTTAAAACAAAAATGTGTAAAACAAAAACTTAAAAAGATACTAAGGGCTACAAATGATCAGCATAGGTGGCCATCTCCCCCATGACTAAATTGAAAGGGAGAGATCTGAAATAATGAGCATTTTTTTGAATTTTTTAGAAGTGTCCAACTTCTCCCAATTGATATTTTTAGGTTAAGGGTTGGAAGTTGGTGACGCTCATGCTCCAGTGTATCTATGCTTTTGATGTGAGCACACGTTGTTCCCCCAATTAGTTTCATGCATATTGGTGGGTTGCTCTCTTGATTAGCTGTCAACCACTAGGTGTTCTCTTGTTGTGTGGTTGCTACATATAGGCACTTTTGTATGTTAACTTCCTGAGCACATCAGTTGCATGCAAGAGATGCTGAGCATTCCTGTATGTCACCACCCTCTGTATCACTGTATGTGATGCATGGAACTTTCTTCTTCTCAATCTTTCCATAAGATTTTTCCTTAGATATTTCCAGGGAAAGATCATGGATTCCTAGGCATGCGTTTATAGTACTTAGCCATGCCCTCCCCATTATAATTGGAAAGTCCCCTTTGTTATTGTTGACTTCTATCACTAGGAAATCAGCTGGGTATGACCAACCACACACAGTGGTAACGACGTCCTCCACAAGTTCCAAAGGGACAATGATGGACTATTCAGCCAACTCTAATTGAATATTTCTCTTCTTTAGTGGAGGCAGGTTCCAGGCTTTATACATTTCTTATGATATTAAGTTAACTCCATAACCTAAGTTAAGAAGAGCCTTACGTGGTTCATTCCTAGCGACTTGGAGGTAGATTAAGGGACTTCCGGGATCAGAGAGTTTCCTGGGAAGGTGGCCCACCTTTATCTAGTCAGTGATGGTATGTGTTAACATAACTGTGTGTGTTGAGCTCTGTTGTTGGTTTGAAGGGAGCTCCAAAGCCTTACTTGATGGAGGAGTGGTTATAGACTCAATCGCTTGTGGTTGTGAGAGCTTGTTTGGACTATTGGTTCGAAAGAAAGGTCTTCTCTTTGTACGGTTGTTAGAACCAATAGTGGGTTGAAGGTTTACAGCTCTCGTAGCATTAAGTTGCTATGATTGAGTGGGGAGTTCTCCTTGCATCGTTGGAGCGGGTGGTAGTGGAACTATCGGCGTAAGAGATGCGGATGGATTCAGAGGATGGTTTGCATGTGGGGTGTCCCTTCTAGGAGAGGGAGTCTTAAAATACTTCTGAACTTGGTAGTGACATTGTGGGGTCATGTGACTGATAGAGTCACTTGGAGAAACCAACTGCTGCACATAATAGCCATATGGATCCGATTGTCGGTAAGGGTATTGTTGCCTTGGCGGTGGCATCCCCCATGACTATGGGTATTGCCACTGCCAATGTTGCTTGATAGGTTATGGCAGAGTTCCACTTGGATAATACGTTAACGGTTGGTGGAACTACCTTGGGTTACCTTGGGGATAAGGTAACCGAGGGGGTGCTTGCCGTTTGTTAAGTCTTGGGTTGAGTGCATACACCCCAGACTCTTGTAGATGTGAGATTATTGGGCAACATCCCTTAGGATGGTCATATTAACATATCTCACATCCACCATCATTTTCTGTATCTGAATCCACAACCTCTTCAGTGATAGTTATTTTACCCTTACCTTTGTTACGTGCATAGTCCAAATCCCTCTTCTTTTTCTTATCATGGCCACTACTTTGCTCCTTAGACTCCTCTACGATTTTTAAAATAGTGTCAAATCTACTGTCTAAGGAGTCCCACATTTGATCTACCTTAGCTGACACTTCTATTTTTAATTTCTAAAGCGACAAGGATTTCCTACTCACCAACTCTTTGAGTGGTGACTCATCCTCCTCCTCACAGAATCTCACTCCCTTCTTTCGGAGGGAAGGATTGCGATTATATTCTTTTGCACTTTCTCTTTTGTGTAGCTCACCTTCTTCCTTAGCTACTTGCTTCAAAAATATATGAACATCATGGGACCTAAGTGCTGATAATCTCCCTTGGGCATATGTTCCAAGGGTTCTCCTGGTTTCATGTCTTAGCCCATCTACGAGATGGCGAAGTTGATCCTGTTGTGTGTAACCATGGCCCATGCAACGATGTAGCAATGCATAATATTAGCCCATGGCAGCATCCAAGGGTTCATGATTACCTTGCTTCCATCCTTGGATCTGCTTACACAAGTTGGACACTCTGGAGTACATTTGGTATTTATTGTTAAACAGTTCTAGCATCGTACTCCACCATCTAATGGATTCCGGTTCAAAGGACCAGTACCAACTTTTCACTTCTTTTATGAGTGTCCTTGGGAACAACTTTAAATTCTACCACTCATTTTCAATATTTTGCAAGGCATAGGCATCGTGGAATTCTTGTAAGTGGTTTTGCGAATCAACATTGTATCCCCCCTCAAACCGTGGGATATTATTCATGTCTAGTCTCTTGATCTGGCTATCTTTCTGGTGCCTTGTAGGTATTCTAACAGCCTCCATAATGTCTAACATACTCCAAGTTTCTAGTAGGGGTTCTTCATTGTCATTTCTTTCATGGCATCTATGATGCCTACGTGGTTCCCTGCTTTCCCTTCTTCCATGCCTTTATTCTCTCGAATGCCCTCATCCTCGCTCTCGATTCTCTCGTCGAGGTCTCTCATCTTGCTTACCCTTATCCTCACAGTTGGGCTCTTTATGACTACGTCCTGATGTGGAAGGAGAGGGTGAATGATGCGATGAAGGTGAAGAAGAAGGGTAACCATTACCATGACGATGTTTCTTACCTTCTCTTCGGTGGTTACAGCCCCGATCGTGATGACGATCAGATTGCTCGTCCTTGTCATGTGTTTGTGTTCCCTCATTGAACACTTGGTGCTCATGGGGATCAAAACTAGGGTTATGAATCGTGGAGTGTAGGTTCTAATACCTCACCTCCTCACCATCATTAGGAGGGGGAACATCATTTGATGGAGAACCTATTATAACTAGTTCACCATCTCCTATCTCGCTTAGGATGTGCGGGACGTTATGGGGTCTTTTACCCTTCAACGATGTATGGTAGCTCTCCTGTCGTGAGTCCCTTACATGTTGCACCACTGTGGGATGGTAATCCCTTGTGTCGTAATCACATGTAGCTTATTTAGCGTATAGCTACATCATGCCTATCTACGCAAGAGCACGAAGGAGCATGTTAGGGACTGCACGATCTGGGGGTAACACTATGTTACCTTGCAAGTCTTGCCAATGCAGTTGTTCATCCTGATGGAGGATAAAGGTAAAATCGGGTATATACTCATCGTGATGAGTATACACTACCTGATACTGTTGAGGAACTAGCAGTTCTTGGTTATGTATGTTATGTCACCGACTGTCTCTAGTGTGATCCCTAGGTGGTGAAGTGCTTTTGTGAGAAGAAGAAGACATTGTTGTCTTACTTGGTGTGCTATTGACATTGTTTAATTTTTCTTCTGATTAACCCTAAGGGTTCGTTCTAGCTCCCAGTGATGTGGATAATTTCCTATGTTCTACTTAGCACACAAACAACTAAGTCCCTGGCAACGGCACCAATGATGAGTGGCGAGGTACCCCTACACTCAACCATACAAATACGAGCATTACACGCGCGATCCGGTTGAACTCCAAGGACTAAGTGCTTACGCGCCTTATGGAACACTTAAGGTTAATCAGTCGCTATCTTCCCAAACTTACTTGTATTTTCACAGTTGTATGGTTAAGTAAGTCTGAGGTATATGATTTGTATGTCTTTTATGTTCTTCTCGGCTATGCTAAGAGGGGAAAGGGTGAAGAGACTAAGTAACTAACTTTCACTAACTAGGCTTTAATTGTCCTAGCATCAGTATCCATTCCCACTTGTCGTTCACACCCTGAACCAATGCAACACTACTGGGATTACCAAACGCTATTCATTACTGGGATTACCAAGCATAACACATGTGCTCAAAGCAATCGTACTAAATGCACTTAACTATGAGAGTTGAGGGTTGAGGGAGATTAAGTCCTTAAGGAAGCATTTAAACATTTAACAATAATTAAAGTCCTATTTAGCTTACTCCATATTCTGCAAGGTTTATCCAAAAGTTCATCTTTATTGTCATACACAATTATGTGCTCAGGTACAGAATTACTTGAATAAAGATCCGTTCACTTTGGGACTCCTACTGCGAGCACATGGAAATTATTCTAACTTTGGAATTGTAAAATGGCAAGAGTTTGGCTAAGGTCTAGATCTAGATGGAGAAACAAGGGAGATCCACCTCTTATTTATAGAACTGGTACGCAATATCACAGCCCATGCAATGTCGTGTCCCATCAATCACACATACATACTTATTTGACGATCATATTCTTAGTACCAATGTCCGAGGCTATTTGGCTTTTTTGAAACCTTGATCATTCTTTCTTCCTCATGGTTTGGAATTTTAAAATCTCAAAAATCATTCTAATCTTCATTTAAACCTTTGTACTAACTCAAAAATAATTTTGTAGTATAAGATCATGCAACCATCCATGTCATGAATTCCAAAATAGGCTAGTCTATATGATTCGTAGAAAGAAGCATCACAAAAATCCTTTTTCTTATAGAAGCCTTTGTATCTAAACTTTCTTAGATAAAGTTGAAATTAGTATAGAAATTCTTATGACAAAACTTCTTATAGGAAAAGAACATCAACATTTAAATTTTGAAATTTTGCTAAGGTACATGGATATTAGTATTTGTATTAATCCAAGGCCTAAGGTGGACATGGAGGATGTTGGATTCTCTCCTAATTCATTTATCATCATAGCTATCATATTCCTTGTCAAAATAAGGGTATATTTCTTCATGATGGTTGATATTTTCTCAATGCTTGTTAGATTAATAAAAGTCTTTCAAGTGTTGTTAGTGTACCAACTGATTCTTTAACTACTTGATTCTTTGAATCAATAGTATTTGGCTTCATTTCCAAGATGCCTTATGATCTTTCTAGCCTTTTAAGACACTGACTCTTAGAAGTGAATCTAATGACCAAGATTCATAAATTAAGGTTTATTTATAATGGTTAGTGGCCTACATCTAGCCATAACCAAGTTACCTAATCCTAAGACCTATAAAAGGATCACATATATTAGTCATAGTCATTAGATTATTGGAAATGATTATTCAATCTAAGTTATGGGCCTACTAAGGCACGATTTAAAATATCACTTAATTATTAGATTCCTAAATGATAAATTTAACATCACCATTAGATTTAAAAGATTGAGAAATGCTACAAATGACTATTTATTTATTGAAAATGAATGTCGAAAGTCTAAGTTATGCTAACTTTAGCTCCACAAACTATTAAAGCATAGATTAAGGAAGGGGACTAAATAAATTTTTGAAGTCTTGTGAAATAAATTTGACCATACCATCACATTTGGAAGATTGAAATCTACTAGAATGATTATTTTTTTATGGAAAAAGACTTTCAGCATCAAAGGTTATGGTTGTTTGTTGTCCAAAAATGTGGGCATAAGTTTCAATTATAATGGTTAGTAGCCTACATCTAGCTATAAGTATAATTGAGATAACTAATTCTAAGGCCTCAGATGACTATAAATTGATCAGATATATCATTTATAAAATAAAATAAAGATTTATTACATTTGAATACCCATAGGATTTATTGGAAAAATATTACATTTTCATGAAAAATAAAGATAGACTCTATAGATTAACCAAGTACCAATGGGGACATAAAAAAATCATACAAGTTTTTTATTGTAACATTCTAGTTTTTTTTTAAATGGATAGTCATAGCACAAGAAAGAAATACATGTAACTCATCTTCAAAGGCTTTTGATTTGCGTAACCTACAAATACACTCTTCTTGGGGAAGTTAAATCCATCTTCCACTTTCAATTCTTAGATGATGAGAACTCAAGCAAAGTTTGCTGATAGCATTCTAATACATGATTGGAATAGCAATTAAGAGATAGTAAGTTTCTACATATAGTTTATTAGATCTAATGTGATGTTAATAAAATTATCTCTTGCCTTCCACATTAGACCACATCTTTGTTAAAATTTGTTGTATGAGTAATTGGAAAATATGATTAGGATTTAGTTCCACTTCCTTTTAAGAGATATTCTATTTTCTCATCCATTGCATCCCTTGAAAATACCAACCATGGTCCCACAAATCCTCAAGAACTACTTTAGAGAATTTATCTTGCCTTGAGATGTGCAAGCTATGAGTGTATGTAATGAATTGACATAATTTTTCTACTTCTAAAGGTAATAAATCACATTCACATAATAACATTGAGTCAAGTATTTGCATCTTTACCTTTAACTCATTGAGAATAAAAGGTTTGTTACACTCTTTCAATATCTTTTTAAATTTTAGTATTAATTTGAGGTCTACAAACATCACATTCAGATAATACAATAAAAGAGATGATAGTTTGAAAATTTTTTTTTTTAACCTTGTAAATCTAGAGTCCTAAATCCTTGTACTTGTTTTTAAAAGTGGACAAAGCCTTGAAACATCTTGCTATTTTTTCTTTGATGCACTTCTCCTATATGTGATTGTTTATATAAAGGAGGCCCAAATATTTAAAAGAATCTACAATTTGCATATTAGTACCTCCAAAATAAAAGTTATAGCAAAGATTACTTATACCCTAAATTATCAATTTGGTTTTATCTACTTTCACTTGAAGACTAGATGAATGACAATAATTTTCCAAGATTTGCAAGACATTTTGCATAACTTCTATAGTAGTGGAGATTAAGGCAACATCATCTACATATAAAATAACATTCACTACTTGGAATCCAAATTTGATACAATGACTATCTTACCTATTCTACAACCATTATTGCATTTGATCAATAAAGATATCAAAGAGAGTTGAAGAAAGCTAAGAAGCTTGCTTAACTTTAATTTAACTTACTTATAATTATTAGTTTATTAGAAATGATTATTTGATCTAAGTTATTTATCTACTAAGGCATTGTTTAAATTATCACCTAGTTAATGGCTTACTAAATGACAAAATTAACATTGTCATTGGATTCAAAAAGTCATGAAATGCCAGAAATATAGTTTAGGAAAGTGAATTAAAGCTAATTTTTGAAGTCTTGTAAGGCTTATCTGACCATAATATCACATTCATAACATTGAAATTTGGTAAAATAACTATTTGTTTACTAAAAAGAACTTTCAAAATCAAAATTTATGGTTGTTTGTAGTTCAAAAATGTGAACAAAAATTTTAGGACTTCCTAAGAAATTTCCGAAAAATCATCAATTGTAGTACTACTCTAAAATGAACACATTTGATGATAAAATTTTTAATTTAATTGCAATAAGTCAACTAGGTTAATTACAATTGACCATGTATGCCTATTTGAATTTCAAATTTTAAAATCCAAATTTAAAATAGGCTTTTTCCATCTCATAACCTAATGCAAACCATCAATGTTTATGGTCACTAAACCCATACACACCACACCACAACAACCACATACAACTATTTGAATTTCAAATTTTAAAATTCAAACTTAAAATAGACTTTTCTCATCTCATGACCTAATGTGGACAATTCGGTATCTATGGCCAATCGACCATAGTAACCACCCAACGTACACCTTTTTTTAATTTCAAATTTTAAGATTCAAATTTAAAATAAGTTTTTCTCATTCGATGACCCAATGTAGACCACCTGTGTCTATGATGGTCAAGCCCAGTACTGAGCACTAGTATCCACAGTGCTTACTTACTTACGGGCTACTATGAAAGCAACATCACAAGCGCAAATAGAAGTCAAGGTTTTCCATCATGCTTCTTGTGTTTTTGATTTACAATAAGCAATAGATTGTTGCCAATTGATACAAAAGCCAAATAACATACAATAACCTCTACTTTAGGTAAAAGAGTAGTGATATATTACAAAGAATTGTTGATCATAAAAAAAAAAGAATCATTTTCAAAGTGCATGTTAAGCAATTGTGTACCTTGATCATCAATTGAAATCCTCTAAATGATATACCTTTATAGATCATAATGTAGATTATCTGAAGAAACTTTACAATAATAATAAAATGATAGAAATTTAAAGGAGAACTTTAGTTTGTTTCCATCCATCATGGATAGCTTATAGGTATTATTTGATACTTATTTCTTAATCACAAATAGGCCTATCTATTTAGCAGAAAATTTCTTATGATCATTTCTTCTACTTGTGTTCAAAAGCAACACCAGATTACCAACTTTGAATGCCCTTTTAGAGCTTTTCTATTGAACCATCTCTTGATTCATGATGCATTTAGTAAAAAACTATCTCTAGCTTTATCAATCTTAGCTTCTCTCTTGATAAGTAAAAACATTAAGCTTTTATCTTTGTCTATCTTTTCATTGTACTTCTATATAAATTATTATGTTGATGTTATGATCTTATTAGTAATTCTTGCAACTATTCCACAAACTAGATTATAGGGTGAGTTGCCTATAGATTTCTTAATCCGTATGAAATCTGTCCATAAAGCAAATCATAGGTAATTATGCTAGTTTCTTGAACTCCCTTCCATTGATCTTTTTAAATAGAAAATAAACTTCTTATTTGTAGATTCAACTAACCTATTTTCTTGAGGATAATAATTTGATGAGGAGAACAAAAAAATAAAATACTTGGAAGCCCAACCTATGAATTCTTTAGAATGAAATGCAAAACCATTATTTGATACTAATACTTCTAGCATACCAAAATAACTTAGGATATGATCTCCAAGAAACCTTATTACATCTGAAGTTAAAATTTTCTTAATAGCTTTTGCTTCTGTTCATTTGGTAAAATAATTCATAGCTATAAGTATAAACCTATGTCCAACTTTTAATCAAGTAATTACTCCAATAATATCTAAACCCCATTGCTAAAATGGTCTTTCTGTAATTACCGATTTTAGAGGAGTGTTAGCTTTCTCGATTTTTGACCTAAGGATTTGACATTTGAAACAACTTTGAAACTTTGAGCTCATACCTTGATAACTATTAGGCCAATAAAATCCATAACATACTATGTTCTACATAGTATATTTTGTTGAATTATAAAACAAGTTTGCATGGTCATGAAATTGATCCAATGCAAGCTCAATCTAATCATTCTAACAGACTCTAATAGAACTCCTCTAAAATTATTTCCATATAAGATCATGTCTTTTACCACAAACTTATTTGTACTTTTAAGAAAATCTCTCCTTGGACTCGTAGTCAAATTATTTGGGACTTTTCTTGAAGTAAAGAATTCTAAAATTTCATCATACCAATTACCATCATTGGAATTTAATATATAAATTTCAACTTCTTTGGCCATTAATTTGTGCATAATCCTAATGAAAATTTGAATCTTTCAAGCTTAGCAATCCAATTTCCTCTTTTCAACCCAATTTCATTTTGAGCTAAAAATTGCTTAATAGCAAGCTCTATTATCATGATATGGATTTAGACACTCTCTAAATAATATTTGAATTGCATTAGCATCTTAATTATGACATATGCCTATTTTTCTAAACCTAAATAGTTTAACTCAGAACCTTTGAACGGGTAACCAAAGACTTCAATTGGTTCATCTTAATCATTTTTCCTCTAAGCTAGAATTACAACAATTGAATCACTAGAAGCAAAATCATGTCGCCAGAAATCCTCCTTCAATTTAGGTTTGGCTAAATATGGAGCTTCCTAGATAATGTTTTTAATTTTAGCTAATGCTTTATCTAATTCAAGTGTTTTCCTAACTTGCACATCCTTCTTGAGCATGTACATTAAAGGTTTGGTGATCTCAATAAATCCTTGTATAATTTTTTTGATAAAATTTGTTTTTCCAAAGAAAAAACTAAGGATTTAAAGAAATGCCATAACCTTAGCATTTATTGAAAATCTGTTGAAGGTAATTGATATGATCTTTTTTTCCTTTGAGAAAATACTAATATCATATATATATATATTACAATAAATTTTCCTATTAAACCTTTAAAAGCTATGTCCATAGATCTCTAGAAAGTGGCCTCCATCATTTGACAAACTAAACGACATCATCTTATAAGCAAAGGTTCCCCATTTAGTAATGCAACTTTCTTATACTTGTCATTTTTATCAACCATAATTTGATTATATCCTAAAAAACAATCTAGAAAAGAGTACACTTGACATCCAAATATTTTAATTAGCATCTCATCTATTATGGGGAGCAAACATCTATCATTTTTGAAGCTTCATTTAAATTTCTAAAATCAACACATAGCCTAATGTCACCATTCTTTTTTCTTATAGGTACAAGATTGGCTAGCCAAATTGAATATCAGATAAGATATATAATTCTAGCCTATAATAACTTTTTGATTTCAACTTCCATGGCTAGTCCAAAAGATGGGTTAAATTTCCTTTGCTTTTGTCTTATCACATATGATCTTTAATTAACGGAATCTTGTGAGTTATCACATCAGGTCTCAATGATATGAAGTCATCATAAGATCATGCAAAATTACTCGAATTATTCTTTCATAAGGATAACAATTTCTATCTAAAAATGGGATCATTTCCTTTGGTGATATTCAACATTCTTAGCTTTTCTATGGATCCTATATTTATTATTTTATAGGCTTGATCATCTAGATTTTGGACATCCATCCCCTTAAGCAACCTTTTGCTAAACTCATGCTCATAATCAACTATATTTTTTAGAATAAAATTGGTCTAAGTTATGATGTAACTTCCTATTGAAACATAAATTTATTCTCAAATTATCCCTTATAGAACCTAACTAATTACTCATCATCTTCAAACACCTAGAAGTGTTCTATGTTATCTAGGATTGAAGGCTAATTTTCAATTTCAATTACAACCCTTTTATATTTTTTAATCTTTTACAAATCCAATGTGGAGGCTATTATTACTACCTCATCCACTAACTAGTTATTTTCTTTACATATATGCTTTATTCCATATTGTTCAAATTGCTCCAATAAGTTACAAATGATTTTTTTCATATGGCCTTAAGAATGAACTTTTTATTACACATTTGCCTTTTACCTATTCAAAAATAAGCTTTGAATCTCATTTAATTATAATTCTTTTAATCCCTTCTTCCAAAGCTATTATAATTTCAATACACATGGTTTCATATTTAGCTTTATTTTTTGTACATGGCAATGATAGATGTATAGCTTTGAAATTTTTATAAGAATTATCTTTTCTTAATACTATTCCAACTTCATCCCCTTTTGAATTGCAAGATTCACCAAAATACAATTCTTATTTTTCATTTCTTTGAATTTCTTCTTTTTCTAGAACTTGGACTTCTCTAAGTGAACATACTCCTATCCCAATATCTCTGGTCTTAATGACTTTGTTCCTTCCATTACAAGTAATGTTTTTCATCATCAAGGACTCACTGTATATGTATATTTGATTAAGCTCTATCTTCCATGGTAGCCACATGTGTGAATAATTTGCCAATATATATCTAGAAAAATTTTTACTCCAACAACGACTTAGCAAGAGACTATATGAATCTCAAATATCGGCTACTTGGATGGTTATTCTACTCCTAACATGAGATTCTGAAGTAATTAAAGTAAAACATTCCATAGTTGTCCCAAAATTTTTACTCTCCTCTTACTTGAACAATTTTCTTATTTAACTATTCTTGGGATAATCCCAATTATTTACAGATAAAAAATGGCATAATAGTTGATGTAGCTCCTGAATCAACTAAACAATTATGCAAATACTTACTATTTAATTTTATTGTTAGAAGAAAATGATGAGCTACTTTATCTAGAGTATAGGGATAGTTAGATTTTACAATTTTATCTTTGTTCCAAACATAGCTTAGTTCAAATTATCCAACCTTCTTCTTATTTTCAACCAATTCTAGAACCTACCTTTCTTGACATTCCATTTGGAATATTTGGTATATGCTAATGTTTTCTTTGACATGTTTTAGATCCTCTATTAAGTCATATTCTCCATCACCATAAAAGTTTGACTTCCTAAAACATTTGTTAGATGACTGATTTTGGGGATATTGATCAATTTGTATAATTTTTTCTTTTCACTTTTCTTTTTTATTTGGTTTGAAAGCTTTTGTTTTAATAGTAAGGTCATGGATGACCTTTGGAGAACTAGATGTAGTTAATTTTTCTTTTAATCTTAAGTTAATTTTGGAAATCTTAATAAAGTGGATCCTTGCCAAGGATTTATTGGTGATGGATTTGCCATTTTAAAACTTCTTCTAATTGTTGAACTCTTAAAATTCCCTTGCTTTACCTTAAAGACCAATAAGCTAGACAAAAGAGGTGATCTTCTAGATCTTCTAGTTTTTATCCTACTACTTATTCCTAATTCTAAAAAAATTTTTCTTCTTCCACCGATGAATAAAATGTTTTATACTTATATTATTCCTTAGGACTTCCAAATTCTTTAGATTTATCAAGTTGTTTATTCATGGACAAAGTAGTAGCTAAATGGATGCCCTTCTTCTAGTGTCAAAAAGAACTATTGGTGACAACTTTGGACTACTACTATTTCCTTGTATCTTTCCTAGCAACAAGAAACTAATGATGGGAAAAGATCTTTTTAACACCAATTTTTATCCCTTCCTTGTCATGAAAATCACAAGGCAAAGAGCTCTTTCAAAGCTTAATTTAGGTATTTGTTGGTTTCTAGAAACACCAAGGCCTAGATACCTCTAAATAAAGTCAGTGATTGCAAAGAACTATGTGTTTTGGGAAAACATTTAGTTTAAATTTTGCAATATTACATTTTGGAAGTTTTAACAACTAATTGTAGTTTAAAGAAAAGGTTTAGCTCCCTTTTACTCTATTTTATAAGCAAATAAATTTTCAACTATATCAAAGCTACTTAATCTACATAATCTTGATCATGTGCTACCTATACTAATCATCATTTCATCTAATGCTTAAGTGCAATTCAACAAAGCTATTACCAATCTCGTATCAAGATGAAATTAGTCCTTAGGCTCTGTCATTCCATTCTTGACAGTCTCATGTTAACTAGCAAATAGAAATAGTGTATGCTTGAGCTAGGTCAAACTTGTGTAAGCTTTGTCTTTGATAGTTAATTCAGTTGTTTTGCACAATGTTAGATTAAATTCAAAATCATAGATCTAAAACTTCATGACCTTATGTAATCAACAAAGCAAAATATTTCAAGATTGTTTACTCAACTTTAAAAACTTTTATCCCAAAAATAAATTTGATCATGAAGACTTTAATCTTCGCAGTAGCTCTATTGAAACTCAACATAGAATTACCTCTACTTAGGGCTCATTTTTCATTCAAATATAACATGAGGAATTTTAGCTTAATCTTATGGCTTGAGTATATGGATCTTTGAGAGTTTTGGGATATCACACAAAAATTACCCAATCTCCGTTGAGTAGAAATTAAAGAATTAAGCCCTACTTCATTAATGGTTGAAATGTGATAACATCGTATTTCATTGCTACATCACCCAACACCTATTTATCACTTATAGTGGCTCCTCAACTACATGATGACTTGACCTCTAATTACTAGGTATAAATACCTTAGGTCAAATTTTGAAAAAAAAAACACCTTAAAATATAGGATAATATGTTCTTTTATTAAGAGTCATATCATAAAAATTTACAACATCTTGTTATAAAGTAACATCATACTAGTTATGGAACAATACCATTTAGTAATGAAGATGTGATAATTTTCACGAGATGAGACTCATTAAGGAACACTATAGTATAGATTGAGGCATCTCAAAGATTGGTAGTTTCCACCATCAAGTGAGCTAATTTAATTATAACTATTGGGGTACTAGTCCTTTGTTACCAAATGGTGGTATAATAGACCCTTAGGACTAACTAATGGACTAACAAACCCTCAAGACGAAGTATTGGCCTACTAGTTATTTGGGATCAAGTGTTGGACTAACAAATCCTCAGGACCAATTGGTGGCCTAACAGACCCTCGAGACAAAGCATTGGCCTATTGGTCCTCCAAGACCAATTGTTGGCCTAATGAATCCTCATGACCAACTGGTGGACTAATGGATCCTTAGGACCAAGTGTTAGCCTACTAGACCCTTGGGACCAAGTGTTGGCCTAATGGATCCTCAAGACTAAGTGTTGGCCTAATGGACCCTTGGAAACAAGTGTTGGCTTATTGGTCCTATGGGATCCAACCAATAAATTAACAAACCCTTGGGATCAAATGTTGGTCTTCCAGTCCTCTAGGACCAAGTGGTGGTCTAACTAATGCTCAAGATCAAATGTTGGCTTGCCAATCCTTTGGAATCAAGTGGTGATCTAAGGAACCATCGAGACCAAGTGTTTGACTACAAGTCCTTTGAGACCAACCGGTTGACTAATAGATCCTTTAGACCACGTGTGGGCCCATGTTCTCCTTATATGAACAAGAACACCAACTCCATAATGAGGCCTTACAAAAGCTAGAAATCATTAACATAGACTTGAAGGTTCTAAGAGTCAACTTTATAGATCAATGAGACATGGTATAGAACCTATCCAAGAGAGTTAAGGACTACAAAAATTAGAGGGATAAATTAAAGATGTTTAAATCTAAATTCATAAATTTTTTAGCTTGCTTCGTTAATGCCCATGAGATGTTTCCATCTATGTCATGTTCATGGAAAGTACCGCTAATTTCCAACTTGACAAATTTGGCCTAAATAGTTAATGATCCCTAGACAAAAGAGAAGAAAATAAGGGCCTTGTTGGAGTTATTTTATCTAAGAAGAGCAACATCAGTAGCAAATTAGTCACATGAACCACTAAGACATGAGAAGCCTCCACCAATAGAAATAATGTAAGCCATATGCCTTGATCATTTTTGTAGTCTTGCAAATTTTATAAAGCTAATGTGTCCAACTTTTATTATGTTGTTATAATGTTAAAGTCATTTGAATAATATTTATAAGTGGTACTTAAGTCTTGTCAAGTTGTTTGTTTGTATATCTATTAAACTATCACTCCCATAATTTTAGAAACAAACTCTATTCCAATTTTGTCTAACTCAAGGATGAGTTTTTAGTCAATCATGCGGATATGATCAATAGTGTTTTTATTAGTTGCGTTAATGTAGCTACATTGATGCATCTATGTTGACATAGCTTATACTACTATGTTGTAGTAGCAATAGATACCTATAAGTATGAATCCACCTATAACATTAATGACATCCAATAATGTATAGGTAGACATCCAATAATGTATAGGTAGCTTGCCTATGATTGCTCATAGCATGATCTGAAGTAATTGTATAGAGTCTTTATTTAAGTGCATTATACCTAGAAACCTTGCATGATGACAATAAAGATTGAAATTATTCCCTACCATTGTAACACTTTAACTTAGCATTACCTTTTATTTCTTATGTTTTATATCTTCGTATGTAATTATTTTAATGTTTATGTTTTCTCTTACTTAGCATAATAATTTACATTTCCATGTACATTAGACATGGAAAAATGAGTATGCTTAATTTTGTATGTAAACGCATATCATTTAGTAACCATAGTAGTGCTCTTACTTGGTATGCCTAATAGTGAATACTTGGTAACCCAGCAAGTATCACATGAGTCCGAGATGTGTACAATAAATCATGAATGGATGCTTATTGCCTAGGCTAGTTTAGAATTTTCTTATTACTATTAGAATAATTATATTAAATTTTTATCTTTTTAATATTATTTAATAATGATTGTGCAACATCAATTATTAGATACCTCAATTCTACTTAACCATATAAATTAAGGACCATACAAGTATAGTTGGAAAGATGACGACCTATAGTCAACTCTTAATGATCTCAAAATTTCATTAATCTAGTCCATGCAATACAATAAGGTCATTTCCAATGCTCACAATTTATATGAGTGGGTGCAAGGATAAGATTGTCACTCATTGCTATGTATTATTTCTTTTTTTTCTTCATTTCCCTTGTTGAGCTAGGCAATGCTTTGATGGTGCAACATGACCTAGACATAAAGTCTTTAAATTAGAATCTATTGATGTTAACTTCATGGTACCATAGAACTATAAATTTTGAGTGAGTAATAGATTTGGAAATTAAGTGGATAGACCACTAAATTTTCAATTAACAATGAGCTATCATCCACTTTGATTTCTACATGCATAGAAAATCCAATCTTTGGTGATGAGATCTAGACTAGTAAGGTCCTTCATATTCTATGATCTAATGATCACAATGATAGTTTGTACTTCTCTTGGATCATAATATTAATATGATATTTTATTTTATTGAGATGATCCACTATGCTTCATTCATTACATTTGAATACTTTATTAATTATTTGGTATATGATGAATACACATGTGTTTCTCCTAATATTTGTACAAATAGATTTTGTTAAGAATTAATCTCTTGGGAAAAATATTTTAATCTTTTAGTTCTCAATGATATTTCCAAATACCTAAATTCTATGTTATGCATTTTTGAAGGTTTTCAAGGGAAATTAGTGATTGACCTACTTGTTTGTACTCTTGATAGTTTGGACATAATTTCTAATTTGGCTATTAGTAATAGATTGTTTAAATCATTACACCATTATATCATTTTCAATATCAAAGCTATATGCAAGAATTTCAGATGAAGCAAAAGGATATATAATGTCAAATTAACAAATAAACAACAACAACAATATTGAGAGAAATTCAATAGACTTTGGGCTTATAATGAAGGTCATAAGAACATTATTGAAGTTCTAGTAATGGCTTTCTCCAATGTGGCATCCTTATCAAAAGGTAGGAAGAAAACCTTGTGGTTCAACTTTGAGTGTATACAAGCTCAATTACAAGTTAAAAGAGCTAATCATTATCTAGAGGTCATTAAAACATATAAGAATCTTACTTAGTGGAAGAAAAGAAAAGTTTTTAGAGAGCATCAAACACAACTCCTCAATATGATTAAGAAGAATCTTAAGGCATTTTGATAACTTTTCTATCAAAAATATTTAAAAACTTAGATTTTTGATTTTTCAATAATTAGTAATTTCTTTGAAGCTCTCTTTAAACATGAACAAGTTATTCATATCCACCTCATCTCTCAAGCACCTCTAGACCTCACTCAAGCTAAAATAGAAGCATGATAAGTTTGACTACCTTTTGGCAAAGAAACATATGCTTCAAGCTTATATGTAGGTTTCTTAAATAGGGAGGAACCATGGTTTTCTGTAGAAGTTTATAAGCTTTTATATACAACTCTATAGAATAGGCTATCACATGACTATTGCATCATTAGAGCACTTATGATATTCAAAAAAGATGATAAAAATAATCTTAACAATATAGAATTACTATGATCAATCATCTCCTTGCAAATTTAGTAGGGAATATACTTGAGAAAAGACTTAATAGTTGAGCAAAATTAAACAATTTTTGAGCTAGTTCACAAGCATGTTTCAAGTATCA
Source organism: Gnetum montanum (assembly GCA_015680685.1). Classification (NCBI taxonomy): domain Eukaryota; kingdom Viridiplantae; phylum Streptophyta; class Gnetopsida; order Gnetales; family Gnetaceae; genus Gnetum; species Gnetum montanum. The sequence goes on along the minus strand of MNCI01004113.1, from coordinate 1,177,979 downwards.
TTGCTCCATAGTGAATCACTTGATTACATTAAGGTATTGTATGGACTAGGCAAGGATGAAAAGATAAGGAACAAGAAGGCAACCTTGCCTAACTAGGCATTCAAGCTTAAAACTATTAATAATGCCAACATTTGTAGCCACAAGTGGAATAGCATCTGCAAAAAGATTCTCCAGCATTCTAATAAATTTTTCTTTAAGTCATATTTGTGAAGAAAAGTAATAATAAATTGTCATTCAATTCTATCATATTTATTAGCATAATCAAGCTTTAAAAAAGTAATTTTTTGATTGGAATCCTCAACCCACTACATACCCTTCCAAGCTACAATAACATTATCTAGAATATATCTACCTTTGACAAAGCCAATTTATACTAGAGTAATTAACTAAGGAATCATTAGTTTTAATCTTTTAGCAAAACATTTAGCTAAAATTTTATAAACAAAATTTAGAAGAGTAATAGGATACTAATTACTAGTGTGGAAAATATCACCTTCCTCAAGAATAAGTCTGATGATTCCTCTATTCAATTCTTGACCAAGTAAATGTTGTTCAATGGCTTCTACAAAAACATAATAAAGGTTCATACCAATAGCATCTTAATGACAATTAAAAAAAATTCAATGGGAATACCATCAAAACCTAGATCTTTATCATTGACCAAGCTAAACATTGCATCCTTAATTCTAGTAAAAGAGATATATTATTCAAGAAGATATTTGTGACTACTATGAAGAACATTAGATAAATGATCATAATTTGAAAGAAAATCCTTATGATCAAAACCATCTAAAACAAATATACATTGAAAATATATTTTAAGAAAACCATTAACAATAAAATGATCACAACTAATTTGACCATCAACTTCTATAGAGTCAATAATAAGTATACTACCTTCACCTTTTAAGAATTTAAAAAATGCCTTGCATAGTTCTTCCTCTACTTTCAACTAGTTAAAATGACTCTTAATGAGGGCACTTTTAGCATTATGCATATCCCATTTTTTTTTAACATAAACAAGTCATTGTTGAAGAATAATATTAAAGGGATCATTTTGTACTATAGTGTTAATCTGTTGAATTTCATCACATATTTTTTCTTAGTCTTCCTATGTCTCTTAGCATATTGCTTACCTAAAAAGTAGGAAAAATTTTGAACGTGATAAATAGCATGCAACCACCAATTAATCCAACCTAATTCACCAAGGAGCCTTATTTCTACATTTCATAAAAACATCAAAATATATTTTCCAAAATGAATAAGAAATAAAGATGCATTCATATAGAAAAGCTAATAATGTCGAACCAAAAATTTAAAACCAAATTTCAAATTAAGAGAAATTGAAAATTGATTTGAAAAAGTTGCATCTTTGTGAACTATGACCTTTCTATCATGAAACCAAGAAGAATAATTGTAAAAATAAAATCATTCAAGTCTTGCAAAAATCCAGTTATTACATTCATGGAGGTTAGACTAGGTAAACCAACCATCATGACAAACATTTAATCTAGAAATATTAGGTAAATAAATGTTTTTCTTAACATCACACAAAATAAAAAGCTCATGGCCTACAAGATAAGAAGAAGCTCTACTAATGTTATCATAAGAATTTTCAATCCTATTAAAATCACCATTAAAAAACCAAGGAATGCTAAGCAAACTTTGGAGGAAAAATTACCATAGTGTGATTCTATCTACAAAGAGGTAGTAGGAGCATAAATATTGCAAGTACAAAGAGGAGCTAAAGCACCTTGAAGAATTGCTCAGATTATAGAATTATCTCTACCATGAGAAATAACTTTTTTAGATAAAAAAATTAATAATTAGAGCTATACCATTTTGACCAATATTATGATTATAGTAATAATACTGAATCATGAAGAATATTATTACCATCCATGACTATATCTAAATTGAAAATTTTAATTTCTTAAAAAATAATGAAATCAAGGACTAAATGTTATGTGCAAAGAAAAGCACAAACAAATTTTGTTCAAAGTTTATCAGTAAGACCTTAGTCATTCCATGAAAAGATTAACATTGGGTAGAGGGGGAGGAGGCCCTTGCCCTGTACCAACATTATCAAAAAAAAATTTCTCTGTATCTTGACCAATAGCTACAAACAAATTATTAGTGATTAAAATATCTTGAACATATTCTCCATTTTAAAGATTTGACATAAATTTGCCAATAGATAGACTTCTTCGACATTTTTTATTTTGAAGAACCATTTGAAAATCATTTAAATCAACAATAGGTTTCTGTAAGATCTTAGGAACATATATTTAGTTTGCCTTTTTCATTGAAGAATTCTTTGAAATTGATTTGATTATAACCTTCCTCAAAGGTACATTTTGTTGAACAACAATAAAAGAAAAGGGTGGGGTAACTGTTGAAATGTTAGCAAAAGAAATTATTGCAAGATTTGCAACATATGTTGAAAAAACCTTTGCAGGATTTAAAACATTTGTAGAATGAATGTTAGAATTAGTAACTTGTTGGTGAACTACTTACATCACTTTCTTTTGTAATAGAAAGGAACATAAATCAAACTTATGATGCTCTTGATGATAATAGTAATATGACTTTGGAATATTGTAATAAACAACCTTCTGCACATAATCAATTTCACTAGCATGTAAAAGAATTTCAATTGAATTCATGCTCCACTTATTTGTACTCATGCTCCACTCATAGCAATTTAGCATAATTAGAAATTCAAGGTAATCTTTGTATCCTTGTTAAGAATGCAAATATGTAATTTTCTTATGAGTCTTGGACATCATGTTGGACTTTAAACATTGCAGCTATGCTTTGATATAAGAAAGCTAAACTACAAACCCTATTGATGAAGTGTTTAGTTGATACGTCGACTAGGCCACGTTAACGGAGCCTCGTTAACACGGCCACGTTGACGTGACCCCATCAACGTATCTATCCATGCGTTAACATGACCTCGTTAATGTAGAGTTTGTCTCTTGCTATAAATATGCACGCGCCCACAGCATTTATGGCATCTTTTGGAGTAGTTGTAGCGAAACTCTTACAATTTGTTCTCGTAAGAGTTAGAATATTTTCCAAGTGCTAGCAGCAGTTGTGAAAAAGGCGTATGGCTCTTTATTTGAGCGCTAATGTACCTGAGCCCATTGGTGTGACTGGCAATAAAGATGAGCTTTTTGAGCATTCCTTACAGCATTTATATTTAATCATTTAAGCATTATAATAGTTTAATATTTCAATGCTTTAATAATTTCAAAAGCTTTTATTGTTATCATTTACGGTTATTGTCCTTTCATATTTTATGAGAACCATAAGCATGACCATCTCAAACATAAATCAAACACTTGGTAACCCAGTGATGCTTAACATCTGGTAACCCAGCAGTGGTTAGGGTATGCTCAAGATGTGCACAGAAGATGGGATCGGTTGCTTATGCTAGGAAGAGTTAAGCAATAGGGTAGAATAATTATAGATTGCACAACTTTTCATTCTTTACAATTAAATAATTAGACTTTAAAAGATAAAAAGAAAACTAATAAAAATCATTTGCCTCAATCTCACTTAACCATCGCTTTAGAACATCACAAGTGAGGTTGGGAAGACAACGACCTAACTAAGTCTTGCTAGCTAGAGTTCGGTGTATGCAAGTGCTTGCAGTCTGCGGAATTCAATCGAGTCATGCGTGAACACCCGTGATTCGTATGGTTGGGCGTAGGGGTACCTCACCGCTCATCACCTATTAATATTGAGTTGTTTTCAAATATCAATGTGAAGAGAAGGAACAATCTCAGAATCACTTAACAAATTAAATTATTATGCTGCAACTGAGAATTTTTTGTTACAACCATCTAATTCATATGAAATAAAGAAGGTTTCAATCAAGATTTATGAGTAACAATATTTGCTTATTGTCAAACTGAGGGAAATGAAAGCCAATTGAATGAGCATTACATTGTAATTATTCAAATTGAATAAATAAATAGATAAATAAAAAAAATTGTATTTTCAACTTTTTCACTTCTTTGAAGGAGAGGAAGTTGTGATTCTACAATGCTAATAACTTCTTCTAAGTTTCTTGGTAATGTCCTTTGATCTTAGGGATTCAAAAGAACAAGTGATTATAGAAAATACTTCACTCCCTTTATGCTAGGCCTCAAGAAGCATTGTAGCCAGTTCATCTTTGTCTATGTTAATTCCTCCTTCACCTTCATCTACTACTTTTATAATACCTTTAATTGTTTCTCTTCTTTCCTTTGCTGATTGATTTTCCATGCTAAAGACCATGGAGATCCACAATGACCATGTGACATCCCTTGAAAACATCTCATGTGTGGGCTTCAATCTTGTCATGACTTCCAAGGTAACTACTCCAAAGCTCTATACATCACCTTTAATCAATCTTCTTCCTCACATGCCATACTTTGAAAAACCATTGCCTGAAATTTAGTTGCATGTCTCATCATTAAAGGGGTAAAAATTTAGGAATAAAAGTAAAAATAAAATTTGCATACCTAAGCAATATAGCCAATGGAGCCTTTTTGTGCAAGAGAAAATGACGCTATTACATAGTCAAAGTCTCCAATCATATGAGATATTCCAAAATCAGAGAGAGATGGCTTCATAGTCCTATCTGTTGGCAACCATTTGGGACACGACCGCCAACGAGTGTCCTCGAATAGGATTTAGGTGCTTGCTGGTCTCTGGCAACACCAAGGCCCAGATACCTTCAAATAGACTCAGTAGTTAATGTGATTATGTGTGTGTGCTGTCGTGAAAAATGAAACGATTGGGTTATGTGTAAAATTGTAAATGACTTATCTTAAAGAGATTCAACCAACTTTGCAAAGTACTGTGAGTTGTCAAGAGTTCCTATTTTGTTCAATTGCCTAGTCTATGTGGTCCTTATAATACCTACTTGTAACAAATAAAGTTTTGCAAAAACATTTGAGCACAACTCTGTGAATCTACTTCTAATTTTCCCTAGAGAAAGAGATAGTTCCACAAGAAAACTAGAAATAGAGTGAGATTCAATGGAAATAGAAAGAAGAGAAAAAGAAAGCAGCTTTGTGTAAAGATCTCAAATGTTTAAACAAGATAAAATGATATGAGTAAACACTTCGCAATAAAGCTAAACCAAATTCAATAACTACGAATTGTTCAAAATTCCAAGGCTCAAATAAGCAATTTCTTCAAGACAATCCTACTATGCTACCCAAAAAAAATTGTTGGGTAAACTATCACGTACTAGACTCTATTTTGGCTAGATAATGGATGTCAACAATTGCATTCAATAGAACCTTCAAAAGACTTGACAATTTATGATTGAAATACCACGGAGATTCACTTTAAAGATAAAAGAAGCTATTCTGGACCTATCAAAATACCAAAGATTTTCTGAACCCTCTTGAGTATTGAATCATTCAACGGCTTGACTACATGCAGAGGCTCTCTTACAACAATCTCAATAGTGGTTCTTATACATTGCACAGTAATAAAATTCACTACTAAAATGCTCTTAAGGCTTTCAAACACAAGCTTTTCTATGGAAAAATTTTAATAGAAATTTCCTATCATGCAACAAGAACAATAAGAGTAATCTAAAAATCCCAAAATTACTTGTCAAGCATGATACTATCTAAACCACTAGCTAAATAATTTAAACAGAATAAATATAAGAATAACTCACAGGACTATGACAAAGAGGCTGAAATGTTGTCTTTAACAAGTCATCTTACAAGCAATCTTTCACAATGTCTTCTTTACAAATGCTCTTCCCCCCAGCCACCGAGACCCAGAGCGAGACCCCCCTCCCCGTCCCCTTCCTTCCTACCCTTGAAGCCCTTTTATAGTAACCTCAAGGTAGTTACAATCATCATGAGAAGGTGAGGTAAGTTACAAACATTATGGGTGGTTATAACCACCATAGAGAAAAAAAAAGTTACAGTTGACAAGTGTCCCATTAGTTGCCAAGTGGCCCATTCAGTTGCCAAGTGGTCACCAACGAGATAAAAAAAAGTTGTAGTTGACAAGTGGCCTTTGTAGTGGTTATAACCACCATTTCAATTGAGAGGCTACAATTGTCATGAAATTACAACATTTATAGGAAATTTAAAATGAAGCCAAGTATCTAGTGGCTATATTCACAATAGGGTTAAATGTTTATAGGTGATGAATATCTTGTAGTTGCAACCATCATGATAGACTAGGGAGCCATGGAGGACTCATGTTTCATTTCTACATGTCTCATTATGGTATGACCATAAATATATTCATATTTCAATTTTATGGCCCCAAACAACCATAGTAACTTATCCAAACTAGTACCCATTTATCTATATTATTATTTTTCTTATGTCACTCCCAATTTATGTGCAAATTCTCTAGATCATGAGGATGTTCAGATTTTTGGAATAATAAAACCATAGTCAACATGTCTGCAGTGTATTTTTCACGAATTATTGCATGAGCTTGTTTCATCAAGAGTAATGTTTGAACTGAAACTGGGATAATGAGCAATGCCAACTCCCTCCTATGCAAATATTTCAAATTAACAAGAAATCTGAGGTTGTTAATCATCAAGTTTCTGACCTGCAGCAAAGAAATGAAGAATTCCACCATTTGCTAGTGTGATATTGTTACTAGAACAATTGCAAATTCATCCCTACTTCAGTAGTTGCAAATGCCGAGTCACTGGTGTTGTCTAGATACACCGAAGCTCTGTTTTTAGCAACAGTTATTTAGTATCAGAAGGTTTGAAACTCTATTGAGCACCCCGGCAATTTCTACACGAACTGTATGCACCCTACACCAGCGGAGCCAAAGGCGCAATGGAACCATCATTTCCAGCGAGACCTCTATGTGTGCTCTACGTTCACAAAATTTCTGGAACCAGATTCTTGGCAGGATGCCCTTGTCTACCATGATTTAATATTTCTGTCAACTGTGGTTACGCACTACATTTTTCTTGGAGTTTATTTCTCTACCATGCCCTGGTGCTCTGTCAAATATGAGCTAGAAACCCTATTTCATTTTTGCCCTTTTATGTGAAGACTCCACTCTCTGTATACTGTGAATTATTAGAGGAGATCTTCTTTTTCTTTTGTAGGTTCCAGGAGCAAATGATAATTGTGGTTTAGGGTTCTAACCGCCTAAAATCTTTGCCCTAGATTTACCTAGGGCATCCTACGTTTCTCTTTCTAAATTCATTTTATTCAATTTATGAATCAGGGACAGCTATTGTATGATTTGGGTGCTAATATTGGCAAGATTTTGATATATTCTTGATGCTTGTCTTGTTGTTTTTCTTCTAAAACCGTTGCTCATAACCTATTCTTGTTTTTCCAATTTTCATTGTTGATTCAAATGCAAAGTTTATACAAAGTGTTTGACAAATTGCCTTTTTCCAGTGTCTCTACTTTTGCTGTTAATAAACATTACTGTGACGTCCAATTCTCAATTCTTATATATATTGCTAACTACATTTTAACTCTTATTCTTTTTCTCTCTTCTTCTTTTTGTTCTGCACTTCATATACAGGGCACATGAACAAATAGCTTCATGAAGACTACTAAAATTTCCAATGACCAGTTTACTATCAATTGCAGTTACTTGGATTCTTCATTTCTTTCTTCTTTAAATTTGGATGCTATTTCTCTTTATCTACAAACTGAAATTTTGTTTATTTTAACAAAGTCTAGTAGCCTTTCCTCCAATCTTTCAGCATCTAAAATTGCTTTGCAATGGATTTTTAAAAGCTCCCTTATGAATTTAGTGAGAAAACATAATTAATGGTTTGTGGAATTCTTGCCACTTCTTCAACTAACAATAAGAGAGTACTAAAAACTGCAAAAACCTTTAATCAATTTTATCATGCCAACCTATTCCATGAAATGGCCAAAATGTGCCAACACTATCATCATCCAATAATAATAATATATATTCTCTAGCATAGCTTAGGTTGATGTCACATTTTCAATGGATAACCTAAAATTCACAGTCATGATGATGATGCAAATATAGTTGTGGCCCTTTCAAGTACTTCCTCATATATCTTTAGGAATTTTTCACCTACCTTGGAATTTTGACTCTTCTAAAAATGAATAAAATCCTTGCCAGAACTAGCAACAAAAGTAAACCTACAATGGGTAGCATGATTTTTAGAATAGTTCTTTTGGTAAAGTGAGTAAGAGTTGAGTTGCACAGAAAACACTAGACAAGCTTTGAGGCCAAAGCATCTTCTACATAAAACTTGTTTGGGTTGCCAAGGAATGACAATCTTGTTAATCTTAGCTTTTTGAAGGAGCTACAGAGACACTAAACTTCTCCATCAAAGTTGTTGTAGGAGAAGTACAAAAAATTGAAAATCGTATAATTCAACAAAGACACAGGCACAGGTCTGGTAAAGTTATTACCAGACAAATCTATGTAAGAAAATTATTGTGCAGAAAGATTGGATTACACAAGTAATCAAAATACAAAATGCAAAAGCAAATGGAACTGACCTCCAACCATTGATGCCTTTAATTAATCTTGTTCAAATTCTTTTTTCACATCGGTGCTTTGCAACAATAGTGTATGCAACCTCCAAGTGTCTATGAAAGGGACCTAAACTACAATCCTACTATGATTCATGGTACCTTTATTCTCCCATCAAGAACAAATTTATAGGCCACAAAATTGATTACCATGAGAGAAAATTTGAAAAATAAGAGATCCAAAAGCCCATCCCGATGTGGATGCCACCCCAACACCAACCCAAAAATGTGTTATGCTAATGTGTATATGTGTCAATGAATATGGAGGTCACTTCAATGCGTAAATACATGTTATAATCTCCCACTTGGTCTCCATATTTAATCAAGTCTAGAGTTTAAGAAATAAATGCATTAACCATGGCGATGGATACTCTTAATGTGAGTATTATCTTCCATGTATTACAATGCATTATCTCTCAAATGCAATTCCTCATATGGTAATGTAACTTTATGAATAAACCCAATGTTCATTCAAGGCCCTGTCATATGTGTTTTTTCTTTAATAACTATATGCACAAACCATATGAGAAAATACCACAACTAAATAAGAGTTTCATTAAGATTGTAAGTTGTATGTACAACAAATTACATTATGGAATGACTTCGATGACATTCCTTTTGTCAAAGGATCAGCTATCATTAATTCAATGCTTATATGCATACTGACCACATTATTTTTTTTAATGCATTCCCTTATGGCTAAGTACTTTATGTCAATATGTTTACTTTGACTATCACTCTTATTATTCTTAGCCATAAAGATAGTAGCTAAATTGTCACAAAACATTCTTAATGGCCTAGATATAGAATCCACAATTCGAAGTCCTATTATAAAACTCTTTGATCATACACCATGTGAAGTAGCCTCAAAACAAGAAACGAACTCTACCTCCATTGTGGAAGTAGTAATCAAAGTTTGCTTTCCACTCCTCTAGGATATATCCCCTCTAGCTAGCATAAAAACATAACCAGATGTGGATTTCCATGAATCAACATAGCCAAGAAAGTCTAAATCAGAATAGCCAATCACCTCTAAGGAGTCAGGTCATTTATACATAAGCATGTAGTCTTTTGTACCTTGAAGGTACCTCATCACTTTATTTGCAGCCCTCCAGTGGTCAATACTTGGATCACTCTGATATCTATCTAGCATTCCCACTACAAATGCAATATCAAGTCTTTTGTAGACTTGAGCATACATAAGGCTTCCAACAACTAAAGCATATGAAATGTTGCTCATCTAACTCGTCTTCAAATCATTCCTAGGGCACTAGTTCAAACTAAACCCGTTACCCTTCACAATGGATGCTATACTTGGTGAGCAATCTTTCATCTGAAACCTCTCTAAAAATTTATTGATGTAGGTTTCCTGTGACAGTCCCAGAATACATCTAGATCTATCCCTATGGATCTGAATGTCAATGACATAAGATGCCTCACCTAGATCCTTCATCTCGAAATTCTTAGAGAGAAAATGTTTCACCTAATATAGATATCCACTATTATTGGTTGCAAGAAGGCTATCATCCACATATAAAACAAGGAAACAGATTTTGCTCCCATTGACCTTCTGGTATATACATTAATCCATGATGTTTTCTTCAAAACCAAATGAAGTGATGATATCATGGAATTTTAAGTACCATTGATGGGAGGCCTATTTCAATGGATTTCTTGAGCTTGCATACCAATTGCTCACCATCACTAGAGGAAAATCCTTTAGGTTGTTTTATATAAACCTCTTCCTCTAGATCACCATTAAGGAATGTTATTTTCACATCCATTTAATGTAATTCAAGATCAAAATGGGCAACCAATGCCATAATAACACGAAGGAAGTCCTTCTTAGATACAAGAGAAAAAGTCTCCTTGTAATCTATTCCCTCTTTCTGAGTGAACCCCTTAGTGACAAGTCTAGCCTTATATCTTTCAATGTTGCCCAATGAGTCTTTCTTAGTCTTGAAGAACCATTTGCATCCAATGGCTTTTACACCATTAGGAAACTTGACAAGATCCCAAACTCCATTAGATGACATAGAGTTCATCTCATCTTTCATGGCATCATACCACAAGTTAGATTCCTTACAACTCATGGCATGTGAAAACATTTCAAGATCATTTTCGACTCCTATGTTGTAGTCAAACTCTTGTAGATACACCATATGGTCACTAGGAATTGTTGATCACCTAACTCTAGTAGATCTTTTTAATTTTGGTTCATCATTCTCTTGAGGATCATGATGTTCAATAGGCTATTCAACAAGTTCTGGTATCTGTTGGTCAATTGGATCTACTACTTCTTAATCAACAGTTTGTGGAACTTCAATGACTAGTTGTTGTTCATTACACATTTTTGCTCTAGGTGTGTTATGCACAACAATCAGTCTATCATTTGAAATAGTGGGTTGAGCATTTGTATAATCTATCTTAGGAACAATGTTCAAGATCTACTAGTCCCACTAATCAAGTCATTCTCAAGAAACTTAGCATTCCTTAATTCCACAAACCTAGTAGTATGTGATGGACAATAAAATCTATATCCATTAGATTGTTCAGCATATTCGATAGAATACCCACTTATGGTCCTTGGGTCTAGCTTTTTTTTCTTGTGGATTATAGACTCTTACTTCAAACAAGCATCTCCAAATGCATATATGTCGCAAACTCAATTTCCAACCTTTCTATAATTCAAATGGTGTCTATGAGACAGCCTTGGTTGAAACGTAGTTTAATATATGCATGGTTGTCTTAAGAGCTTTAGTCCACAAGAACTTAGGAAGCTTGGAGCTACTAAGCATACTCCGCGTCATGTCCAATAATGTTTAGTTTCTTCTTTCTACCACACCATTTTGATCTGGAGAACCAAGCATAGTGTACTAGGCAACAATCCCATGCTCTTGAAGAAACTTAGCAAATGGACCAGGTTCTTTTCTATCATTAGTATATCTACCATAGTATTTACCACCTCTATCAGATCTCACTATCTTTATTTTTTTATTGCATTGTTTCTCTACTTCAGCCTTAAACACCTTAAAGGCATCTAAAGCTTTGCTCTTGTTATGAAGCATGTAGAGATACATATATCATGAATAATCATCAATAAAGGTAATAATATACTTTTGACCATACACATCCATATCTAGACTACAAATATCTATATGTATGATCTCTAATATGTCTAAACTTCTCTTGGCACCTTTCTTTGACATATTGGTTTGTTGTCCCTTTATGTAGTTCACACAAGTGTCAAAGTCAGTAAAATCTAAAGTACTAGGTACTCCATCATTTACTAATCTCTTTATTCTCTTAATAGACATATGTCCTAATCCATGATGCCACAACATAGAGGATTCATCATTCATAACACATCTCTTAATGCTAGCATGAACATGCATAGAAGTATAAGAAGTTTCATTTTGTAAATTAATTTTGAAAAGACCATTTCTCAATGTACCATTTCCAATAAGTTTATATTTATAATATAAACTGAATATAGTTTCTGAAAAATTAAAGAAAAATCCCAATGATATAAGCCTTGAAACAAAAATTAAATTCCTTGAAAAACTAGGAATATAAAATGTCTTTTCCAACTCTTAAATCAAACCACTACTTAAAACTAATTTTCATGTTCCAACTGCCTCCACATTTGAGTGAATCTTATTGCCTAAATAGATGCATAACTCACTTCCCAATGGCTTCCTTAGGCTTTTCACCCCCTACAAGGAATTGGTAACATGGATTGTAGAACCAAAATCAATCCACCATGTGTCATGGCCAACATCAACCATATTAGATTCAAAACAAACAAGTGAGAGTCAAGTACCTTTCTTTTCAAGCCATTTCTGATATTTAGAACAATCCTTCTTTATGTGCCCTTTCTTTTTGCAGAAAAAACACCTGGATTCCTTCTTAATATCAGCTTTTGTAGGCAAGTTAGCCTTCCTCTTACCTTTGGCTTGTTCTTTATTCTTTCCTTGTGTAGCCAGATGCACACGCTCTTTTGCTTCCATAACAAGTCTCTCCTCTTCTTGCACAGACATTGTCATTAGGTCATTAATTAACCATTTGTCCATATGTGTGTTATAAAATATCTTAAAGGGTCCATACTACGGTGGAAGCATGTTTAAGATGTAGTTCGCAAGGAAAGATTTTGCCATCTCAACCTCAAGTGTTTTGAGTTGAGCTACTATATCCCTCATTTTCATGATGTGCTCATGCACACCACAAGTTTCAATGAGCTTCATGGATGAGAACTTCATTATCAAGGTACTACTGAATGCCTTGTTTGATGACTCAAATTATTCATCAATGGCCTTTAACAAAATGCACACATTGTCATGCTGTTCCAGTGAACCACGCATACCAACCAAGATCTTAGTTTTTATGAACATGACATAGAGGCGATTAGATCGCTCCCATTTTTCATAATTACCAATATCATTTGAATAGCTAATTGCTACAATGGCAAGTGGTTCATCCTTATGGATAGCATAATCAATGTCCATCTAGACCAAATGAAGAAGAATTCTCTCCTTGCACACCTTATAATTATCACCCTTTAATTCAAGAATGTCACATTTAAAATTAGAGTAGCTTACAGGTTGTACAACTGTATAATCAAACATGCTTATGTCACTAAATTTAAGGTTAAAATACAATAAGACATGTTTACCAATGTAAAACATGAAAATATGAATCAAATGACATAAAATTGCCTATGGGCTAAATTTTAATTCAAACATATTCATATATCCTTACGATGAGACTATTAAATTATATTCCTTTTCTTAATCCTTGTGGACAAATTAAGAAAAATAATTTAACATATCATCTTAATTAATCATATTAAATACAATAAAAATTCTTATGGGATAAAATGTATCATATTACATATGATTAATCACAATTTTTAATGTTTTCTACCATATGTGATCCAAAAGCTCTTAGTACATAATTTTGCATAATTAAAGATGTTGTGGCTACTCTCTAATTATACAAAATTATATAGATCACTAGTTATAATGATGCATACATATACAAAATATGCATAACATTGATAAATTACCAAATTTAACATGGTATAAACATAATTTTATCAAAAATTCATATAACCAACTTTCTTAGGACATTAGCAAAGTTATTCTTTGACTTCTAATACTTTATAGCCATGATACCTTTGGACTATGACAGGTGGGAAAAGGAAACATTAGGTTAAAACCTTGCCTTTTTTTTCTAAACAAAAACACTGATGGTCATAGATTAATACATGTTACACAGTTACACAATGATTTTCCATGACCATTATGTATATTTTTATGGTTAAGTCATAAAACATAATCCACATGCTTTTAAGTAACTAAACGAGTAGTAAAATATCCTTCATTGACTCATTGAAACATGATGGTCATGATCGAATTCTTAAAATTATGGGGGAAAACAAACTTGCTATGTGATGGTGGCGAGGTACCCCTACACTCAACCATACGAATATGAGCGTTTCACATGCAATCTGGTCGAACTCCAAGGACTAAGTGCTTACTCGCCTTAATGGAACACTTAAGGTTAATCAATCATTATCTTCCCAAACTTACTTGTATTGTCACTGTTGTATGGTTAAGGAAGCTTGAGGTATGTGATTTTTATAGCTTTTATCTTTTTAATGTCTTATGCTAATAGGGGAAGGTGAAGAGAACTAAGTGACTAACTTTCATTAACTATTCACTAACTAAGTTCTAATTGCTCCTAACACCAGTATCCATTCCCACTTGCTGCACACATCCTGAACCAGTGCAACACTATTGGGATTACCAAATGCTAGTCGTTACTGGGTTACCAAGCGCTACACACATGCTTGAATCGGTCGTACTGAGTGTACTTAACTAAGAGGGTCAAGGGTTGAGAGAGAGATTAATTAACTAGGAAAGCATTAAAACATTCAACAATAATTAATTACTTTTTATCTTAGTCCGTATGCTGCAAGGTTTATCATAAAGTTCGTCTTTATTTCCGTACACAAATGTGTGATCAGGTAAAATTTGCTCGAATAAAGATTCGTTCACTTTAAGACTCCTACTGCAAGCACATGGAAATTATTCTAACTCTAGAATGGTAAAACTGCAAGAGTTTAGCTAAGGGTCTAAGTTTAACTGCCTAGAACAAGGAAAGCCACCTCTTATTTATAGAAATTGAGGTAGGTCACGATATCGCGTATGTGATATCACGTATGCGATATCATAACTCATCATACCCCCATGACTGAATGAAAACTTGTCCTCGAGTTCCTTACAAAATATTGGGAAGGTATGGGATTATTGACTTGAATGACCCTAATGATGAATGGGGTGACACATGAATGGATCATCATTACAATACATGGCAATATTAGTGTTCATGGCCATAAGAGTGAACACTATACACATTTGACATCCAGCCTTATTTGGTAGCTAAGAGAGAAGAGAGAGAAGAGAAGAAGATGTGTTGCTGCCGATGCCAGAATTGCGCCTTCCGTTGTCCATCCATAGTTGTGCCATCAATCTTGTTCCTTCCATGACTGTTCCAGCACCAATCCATCCTAAGTGTTTCCTCCAGCTCTAGTCCATTGTTGTATGATTGTCATCTACACACACAACACAGTCTCATATTAGCAAGGATAAATAAATCACAATGCAATCGATACCTTGCCTTGGTGTATAGTCTATTGGCTGAGTTGTGATATGGCTAATATGGATTCTAGAGATATAACACTGGTGACTACCAAAGGTGTAAGGTGTAGGGGTTAGGAGAAACTTGAAAAAATTGGACCAAGACCCCCATGAATAAGAGCGATCCTCTGGTAACAATAGAATGGAAAAATATAAGGAATAAGAAAGATGGAGAAAAAGAAACAACAGCAACATCGATAAAATGGATGTGAGAAGTGGAAATGAAAAAAATAAATGTTGATTATGGAAATGTGTAAGGGAAAGAAGTTAACTAATGCACCAAGTAGGAATGCCAGTGGATCCTCCCCAAAGCAGGCTCATGCCCTTAATGCCCTGACACTCCCACATTCAAAGAGTCTGTAGGCTCTGGATTGTCATTTGGAAGTACGAGTTAAAGTCTTAACCCTAAGAACTTACCAAAAAGAAAATAATGCATCAACGAAAATATAGACTATTGATACAACTGGAAATGAGGTGGAAAATGGAGAAAGAATGATGAGGAGAAGAGAATGGAATGGAGTCCCAAGAACAAGATGGTGTACAACCCCTTGTGTAGTTATGGTTAATGTGACTTAGTAGATCTCATTCCAAATCTAGCCTCAAACAATCCACATCCAATGACTTTGCATTAATACACTTGGCCAATCCATCCACTTGAAGTAGCAAGAATGCTTCCGCCAAAGAGTCACCACCATTTCGAGGAAACGAGAGAGAAAAAAGTGGGAAGCAAGAGAGGGCCCTAGTTAGAGGGAACACGTTTGTTTAGTTTCATAACTAGTGCTTGTAGCCCAGATGATTATTTTGTCTAAGGGGTGTGCTTTGAATACTCACTTTCTCTTTTTCTTCTCCTTTTTTTTTCTTTTGCATGAAAACCACACCATGCAAAGACTTATTATTTTCATTAGCTCAGCTTCCCAACAATGAAGTAATGTCAGCATGGTAAGGAAAACCCAAGAAGAAAATAGCCAAGCACCCAAGAGAATGGCCAACACAAATGCCTTAAATCCCCTTGAAGTCACACCCTTTTCAATCCTTGAGTCCTTCCTCAATTTGAGAAATGCCCAATCATCGATTCATTGATAGTTCTATTATTAAGAAGAGAACTATACAGTTCCAACCAAGAGAAAGCATAGAAATTTATGGATGCATGGATGATGTGGACTCATTACCTGTTATATCAAAAGAACCATACTTTAGTATCAACATTATAACTCAAAGGTAAAAACCAAACATTAGCAATCAATGGAATACAGTTCATACCACCATCAGGAGCACTTATTAGGTGATAAACCTAACAAAATAAACAACCAAACACATAAAGAAATAAAAGAGTATAAACGATGTTGCAAAACAAGAAACAAGAAAAGTTAAAGAAAGTTGTAAAATAAAAATGTCTAAAACAAAAACTTAAAAAGGAACTAAGGGCCTCAAATGATCAGCAGAGGTGGCCATCTCCCCCATGACTAAGTTGGAAGGAGGAGATCTGAAATAATGAGCGAGGTCATCCCTTCTCAGAGGTATTATGGGCACTGGCCATTCTACATTCATGGAAGGGTTTGGTCTATTTCACATTGACTAGTAATCTCTTATCAGGGCTCTCAGGTTTGTATATGGTCATGGCCCTTAAAGGAAAGGTTGTATGAATAATGTAAGGTCCTTCCCATAGTGTTTGAAATTTTGTGCGTTGTGGCACATGTGTGGGGTTCTAGTAGAGAACCTTATCTCCTAGTTGATACTTAACCTTTTAAATTTTTAAGTCATGATGTTGCTTATTATATGCCTTGTGCAACTCATTTGATGACAGGGTAGCTAATCGATTTTCATCTAACACGTTTAGAGTTTCCAACCTTTGTTTTTGTGCTAAATCAAGGTCAAGGTGGAGGTCACAAGCCATGGATAGTGTACGAAGCTCAGTTTCAATTGGAAGCTTTGGAAGTTTTTTGTACACTAACTCATAGGGAGAGCATCCTATAGGGAGTTTCCAAGTGGAGTGGTATGCCTGTTGGCACATTTGGCCATTTCATGGAACAAAGATATGAGACGATTGAAACCATGGCTCAAGTCTGTATAATTCTTTGATCATTGCTTATCCCTACTGAAGATGTTCACCTTCTTCCAGTCCATCTCTTTTGTGGATATTCTAAAGGTTTATCTAACTCTTATTTGGAACATGCTGTGAGGTGGATTAGGTATACTAGAGTATTGTCCTCAAAGCAACATCATTGGTTGCCTACATCATCAACTAAACAATTCCTTGCATGGAGCCCTTAAGGAGGAAAGGCATGCATATCAGGGAGACCATAACATTATTGGTGGAAATAATGATGCACATATGAAAGAAAGTGAATAGAAGGTTGTAAGAGATAATGTGCCAATGGCGACTGAATTGACAAGCAAGGAATCTTTATTGTTAGAAATACTTTCAGGAATTGATCATTTGGATACAAATGGTTTATTTCCGTTGCCTTCAGAAAATTTCTTAAAGACTAATAAAAGAAAAATATCCTTATCATTGATTCATTGCAAGGAATATGAAACTTGAAAATCATTTGGGGATGATTTTGAAATAGCATGTCAAAATAATTATAAAGAGGGCACCGAGAAGTGGGATGCTGCATATAGCATGCTCCTTTGTGGTAAAAAATATTTTGAGGGATTTGCAGATAAAGTACAAAAATATTTTCCATACTAATAATGGCAAGGACTACAATAACAGTCCAGAGATTCTCATAAACAAATGTTTGTATGAACTATCCCATCAAAATATTGCTGAAAGTTTTCAATATCTGTGTGTCTTCATTTACATCTGCACAAAACATCTTGCCTGCTAAGGTCACTGAAGAGAGAAATGTTGAGACAACAAAAAACTAAATTTTTCCAAGGATAGAGTTATCTGGGAGAAGAGTTGACGTTGGATATTTTGAAAGACACTCAATAACAAATAAAAAAAATGTTGTAGAGCAGGCATCAGAGTGTTTAAGCTCATTTGGAGACACTAGTATTGATTCTTATGGATCAGATTCTAAAATTGAGGATGCCTTTGAAGTAGAATCATGGTTTTGGAAAAATGAGAATAAAGAAGTTGCTGTGGAAGAATTTCACAACAGTCAAGGATTTTGTTGAGCTGCTGCCGGCAATCTGATGGAGGTGAACAAGCCAAAAGAACGCTGCTCTACAAGGAGGTCCTGCAATACTGATTTTTGGCATTACTATCTTAGCCACGGCTAATTCTTTGGTTCTTTGTCTGTTTGCGGAAATGGCGAGCCAGAGCTTCATCTTAGGCACGTGGATAGTCAGCGGCCCTTTAACATGTGACGTTTGCACATTGCCTCGAAAAAAAACATGACAATGGGACAGTGGAGGTGCAGCTCGGCGAGACGCGTGTCATGGTAGTGGCTGACGTGGCCATCGTTGAGCCAAGCTCTAGACTTGGAGTTGCTCTACATTTTCTCCGAAAAGGCCGTGAGGGTGCTCCGGCCCAACCTTGTCGTGATTGATAATGGCGGCAACACCATCGAATGCAGCAGCAAAATGTTCAGGCATAAGCTCAGCTCAGATGATGAATCTGACGTGTGGCAGAGCTTCAAACCATGGAGCCCGTGTACATAGAATCGAACCATCAACTCTAATACGGCAGCGCGAGAGAATTGCAATGTGGTGTTTAGAGTTCACAAGCCTCACACATGATCTTCTCTAGATTGGCATTGAAGATTCAGACTCCTAAATATTATTACCAATGACTCTCAATTTCGGGAGATTGTGGGAGGATTTGAATCTTGGGCTTCTGCCGGAAGGTACTTACAAAGGACTCTAATTCGTCAAGAGCAAGACTAACTTTAGGATCAGGTTCTAGGTTGTTGTTGTTATAGAGACGTAGGGTATGCCAATCACCACTTTCTGTGTGGGCGCATGGCTGCTTCCAGATTCATGAATCCCAACAATAAGAAAAGCATAATACCAAATGCCTTTTTCACACATCTTCATCATCAAATTTGCTGCAGAGATGGAGATGGTCATGGAGTTGCTGGGAAGATTGCAAAATGCTCAGAAAAAGATGTAACGCCATTCGACACATGGCCAAATAGAGATGCTGTAGATTAGGGAAAAATTTAATATTTTTAACGACTTTTTGACCAAGAATGAAGACCACACGTGGTCTGGAATGTGGATTAATTTCATCAAGTTAGGGGCCAATAGATCCTAATAACTCTATCATATATATTTACTATGGTTACTATCTCTATTACTATGATTTAAATAAAATATTTTATGATTTAAAAAAGAAAAAAGTCATACAACATTTATTTTAATTAACTTTGGGTTTTGATATAAGTAATTTAATTGTTATTATGCTACTGTACATTTGACAGCCCTTGGTTGTGTACCAAGTAAGTATTAATATTGATTTATAAATTTGTATATGCTAAGGAGTTATATTAGATAGTTATCCAATAGGACACTTGGTCACCATAGCTTTTATTTTCTATAGTGGTAACTTTTTGTGGAAGTTATAACTTCCTAGCCTTAATCCCATGATCTTTGTAACCACTACAAAGGCCACTTGTCAACTATAGCTTTTTTGTCTCCATGGTGACCACTTGGCAACTGAAGGGCCACTTGTCAATTAAATGGGACACTTGTCAGCTGTAGCTTTTTTATCTCTATGGTGGTTACAACCACTGATGAGTGGCGAGGTACCCCTACACTCAACCATAAGAAACGAGCATAGCACACGCGATCCAGTCGAACTCCACAGACTAAATGCCTAAACACCCCATGGAACACTTGGGGTTAATCATTCGTTGTCTTCCCAGACTTACTTATTGTTGTCATGGTGTATGGTTAAGTAAGTCTGAGGTATATGATTTTTTTGGTATTTTTCGGATTTATCTCCTATGCTAAACGGTGAAGGGTTGAGAGACTAAAGCTAATTCTAACTACAACACTAAGTCCTAGCGTCAGCATCCGTTCCCACTTGCCGTACACACCTTGAATTGTGCAACTGTGGCTACCAAACGCTAATCGTTACTGGGATTACCACACGTAACGCACATGCTCGAAGCGGTCGTACTGAGGCACTTAACTAACCTAAGTGTGACAAGCAGCCGATTCCTTGACTAGCCGTACACATCCGTAGATGCTCGTAATCAAGTCGTACTTGTCCCACGTTCTAGGAGGTAAGGGTGAGAGAATCTAATCGCGATGAGTAGCCGATTCCTTGGCTAGCCGTACACGTTCGTCAACGCTCGTAACCAAGTCGTACTCATGCCGCGTTACTAGGAAAGTAGTAAATAACATTAATTAAACCTATCCATGCACTGCAAGGTTTATCCACAAAGCTCGTCTTTATTGCCGTACACAACTTGCGTTCAGGTACAAAGCTGCTCGAATAAAGAACCGTTCACTTGGGGGACTCCTACTGCGGGCACATGGAAAATATTCTATCTTTGGGGTGATCAATCCACCAGAGCTTCGCTACTTTACGCCTAGGATGTCGAATGAGGGGAGTGTTGCCTCTTATTTATAGATTTGGCAGCGGACCACGATATTGCGTATGCGATATCGCAGGGAACGACGTCATATCGCGTACGCGATATCGCGACTTGTGCAATCTGCGTCTCATTATACCCCCATGACTGAATGAAAACTCATCCTCGAGTTTCTTACAATGATATCAGGTAGGTATGGGATTATTGAGGGGAATGGAACTAATGGAATGACATGTGAACGGTTCATTATTACAAGACTTGACAAAACTGGTGTTCATGACAACAAGGGTGAACACCTTATTACAATGACATCAGGCCACATTTGGCAGCTAAGAGAAAAGAGGAGAGAGAAGAGAAGAGAAGAAGAGAGAAGAGTCTTGCTGCTGCCAACGCCTAGATTGTGCCTTCCGTTGTCCATCCGTAAGCGCATTATCCATTCTACTCCTTGCATAGCTGCTCAGCGCTACTCCATTCCAATTGTTTGCTCCAGATCCATTCCATTGTTGTATGATTGCCATCTGCACACACAACACAATCATATATTAGCAAGGGTAATTGAATCAT
>MNCI01004113.1:1129342-1152280 GCA_015680685.1 Gnetum montanum | reverse complement strand
TCAATCTGCCAGAGCTTCGCTACTTTATGCCTAGGATGTCGAATGAGGGGAGTGCCGCCTCTTATTTATAGATTTGACAGCGGACCGCGATATCGTGTACGCGATATCGCGGCTTGTGCAATCTGCGTCTCATCAACCACCCAAAAGTTTTGTAACTTACCTAACTTGTTGGGCAAGTAAGGTCTCCTAACTTGTTAGGCAAGTAATTAACTTCCTTACTTGGGAGAAAAGTTAGCTAAGATATTTTATAATGTAACTACCTTTTGAAACCTATAAAAAGGCTTTAGGGGTAAGAGAAAAGATAACACACTTGGGTGACTTTTGAGCTATCACTTGGAGATACACTTGGGATCACACATTGTGAAAGATTGCTTGTAAGATGGCTTGCTAAAGAAAAGATTTCAACCTCTTTGTCATAGTCCTGTGAGTTATGCTTATTATTTTGTATTTTGTTTAAATTATTTAGCTAGTGGTTTAGATAGTATCATCCTTGCCAAGTAATTTTGGGATTTTTAGATTGCTCTTATTGTTCTTGTGCCATGATAGAAGATTTCTATTAAAATTTCTCCATAGAAGCGCTTGTGTTTGAAAGCCTTAAGAGCATTTTAGTAGTGAATTTGATTATTGTGCAATGTATAAGAATCGCTATTGGGATTGTTGTAAGAGAACCTTTGCTTGTAGTCATGCTGTTGAACGATTCAATAGTCAAGAGGGTTCAGAAAATCTTTGGTATTTTGATAGGACCAGAATAGCTTCTTTTATCTTTAAAGTGAATCTCTATGGTATTTCAATCAAAAATTGTCAAGTCTTTTGAAGGTTCTGTTGAATGCAATTGTTGACATCCATTATCTAGTCAAAATGGAGTATCGTACGTGATAGTTTACGCGGAAATTTTTGGTAGCATGGTAGGATTGTCTTGAAGAAATTACTTATTTGAGCCTTGGAAGTTTGAACAATTTGTAGTTATTGAATTTGGGGATAGCTTTATTGCGAAGTGTTTACTCGTATCATTTTACCTTGTTTAAATATTTGAGATCTTTACACAAATCTTCTTTCTTTTTCTTTTCTGTCTATTTCCATTGAATCTTGCTCTATTTCTACTTTTCTTGTGGAACTATCTCTTTCTCTGGGGAAAATTCGAAGTAGATTCATGGAGTTGTGCTCAAATTTTTTTTGCAAAATTTTATTTGTTACAAGTAGGTATTATAAGGACCACATAGACTAGGCAATTGAACAAAATAGGAACTCTCAACAACTCACAGTACTTGACAAAGTTGGTTGAATCTCTTTAAGATAAGTCATTTGTAGTTTACACACAACGCAATCGTTTCATTTTTCATAACCGCACACCGCAATAGCGCACACACATACTCACATTAACTACTGAGTCTATTTGGAGGTATCTGGGCCTTGGTGTTGCCAAAGACCAGCAAGCACCTAAATCCTATTCGAGGACACTCATTGGCAGTCACATTCACCAAATTTGGACACTCGTTGGCAGTCCCATTCAAAGCATCATTCAATTTAGTGCTCCAATCTCGCCTATACTTGCTAATTGTCCTTGTTAATATTTTAGTGATCTCCCTGTTAGTGACCTCGGCTTGTCCATTAGCTTGGGGGTGATAAGGTGTAGTCAATTTATGTTCAACCCCTAAGCGTTACATTAACTTCTAAAAAGTTGCACCTGTGAAGTGTGCTCCATTATCCAAGATAAGTATAGGTGGCACACCAAACCTATTTACGATTTGTTGTTGAACAAATCGTGTAGCTATAGATGATGTGTAGTCTGTAACACCAGCTGCTTCAGCCCATTTTATTAGATAGTCTACGACAACAATGATGTAAGCTTTTCCATTGGACATTGGTGTAGTGGGCCCCATAAAGTCTATTCCCCAAATGTCGAAGGGTTCTAAAGGTTAAATCCATTGTTGCAGACCCTCCATTCTAGTAGTCATTCCCCCATCACGTTGGTAGCGCTCACAAGATTGGACTAATTGATCGGCATCCCGAAATAATGTTGGCCAATAATACCCCACAAGCAAGATCTTAATAGTCGTTCATCTTCCTGCATAGTGACCCCCACAAAGGCCCTCATGAGCATCTTGGAGAACTCTTAGTTGATCCACCTCGGGCACGTACCATTGAACCAAGCCATCAAGACACACTTTGTAAAGTTATCCGTTGATCTCCATGAAGTACTTGGCTCTGTGAAGAAACTATTGTTTCTTCCTAAAGTCCAACTCCTATGGTGTTTGTTGGGTAAGGAGATAGGTGTGAATGCTACTCTACCAATTTGTTTCCATGGGCTGGTTGTTCACTACATCGACAAAGAGGGCCTCCTTGGGAAAATGATCAGACATTACATATTCATCCTCTTTGTTGTCCCAGTGCAACCGAGATAAGTGATCTACAACTACGTTCTCGGTGCCCTTTCGATCAATCATCGTTAGATTGAACTCCTGTAAGATTACCAACCATCATATAATACAAGGGCTGACCGTTAGCTTGTTCATGAGGAACTAGATTGCACTATGATCCATATGTATGAACACTTTGTAACCTAACACATAGTGTCTAGATTTATCCAGTGCAAACACTACAGCCATTAATTCTTTTTCTGTAGTTATGTAGTTAATTTGTGCACCAACGATACTCCTACTTGCACAGTGGATGTAGTAAGGATTTTTTTGGTCATCTAACTGTGTAAGTACAACTCTTGAGGCATAATCGGATGTGTTAGTCATTATATGGAAAGGTCTGGACCAGTCAGGAGCTTGTAGAATGGGAGTTTCTAAAAGCTTTTGTTTCAGAGCCTGGAATGCTCGTTCACATACCCCGGTCCATTCGAACGGTGCGTCCTTCTTTGTTAGCTCTACCAATGGTTTGGCAATCTTATAGAAGTTCTCAATGAATCTCCTATAATAGCTAGTGTGTCCAAGGAATGACCAAATGTCTTTGACAGTTTCTAGTTGACGGGTGATTCCTTGGATGACCCTAACTCTATCTGGGTCTACCTCTACTCATGAATGTGAAACCTTATGCCCAAGTACTACACCTTCTTGGACCATTAAATGGCTTTTCTGCCAGTTGAGCCTTAAGTTGGTTTCTACGCATCTTTTCAGCACTTTCTCTAATCGATCCAAGGCTTGGTCAAAACTTTTTCCATAAGTGGAGAAGTCATCCATAAAGACTTCCACTCCGTTTCCTATCTACTATTGTAATATGCTTAGAACTAAGCATTGAAATGTGGCAAGGGCATTGCACAAGCCAAACGACATTTGTTTATATACAAACATTCACCAAGGACTGGTGAACGTTGTTTTGGCTTGATCTTCTGGGGCTATCCGTATTTGGTTGTATCCACTATAGCCATCCAGAAAACTAAAATAGCAATGCCCTACTATAGTGTCTAAGACTTGGTCAATGAATGGCAATGGAAAGTAATCCTTAAATGTTGTCATGTTTAGCAGCCTAAAATCTATACCCACCCTCCATTTGCCTCCCTTTTTAGGTACGATCACCATAGGGCTAACCCATTCACTATCAGCAATGGGATATATGAACCTAGCCTTAAGAAGCTATTCTATTTCTTCCTTTACTATTTGCTTCAATTTTGGGTTCAATCACCTCTGCGGTTGTTTTCAAGGTTTCATGAAGTGATCAGTGTAAATCCTATGCTCGCATATCCTAAGGTTAATTCGAGTTAATTCAGGGTATGACCAGGCAAAGGCTTTTGACCACTTGTTTATCACTTTCAACAGTCTTTCTTTTTGTTTGGGAACAAGTCTTGCATTAATGATCACTGGTTTTCAAATCTATGGGCTCTTGTTTAAATTTTTCAAGAATTTCCAACTTCCCCCAGTTGATGTTTTCAAGGTTAAGGCTTGGAAGTTGGCAATGGACTTGCTCTAGTGTATCTATGCTTTCAATATAAGCACTAGTTATTCCCTCAATTAGTTCCATGCATGTTAGTGAGTTGCTCTCTTGATTAGCCATCAACCACTGGGTATCTTCTTGTCGTGTGGCTGCTGCATACAGGCACTTTTGTATATTAATGTCTTGTGCACACTGATTGCATGTAGGCAATGCTAAAATTTGCATAACCCATGATCTCTGCACGCAATTGCACCCTGTGTCATTGTATGCGATGCATGAAACTTTCTTCTTCTTGATCTTTCCAAAAGTGTTCTTCTTACATATCTCCAAGGAAAGATCGCAGATCCCTAAGCATGCATCTATAGTACTTAGCCATGCTCTTCCCATTATTATTGGGAAGTCCCCTTTACTGTTGTTCACTTGTATCACTAGAAAATTAGCTGGATATGACCACCCACACACAGTGGTAACGATGTCTTCCACCAGTCCCAAAGGGACAGTGATGGACTGGTCAGCCAGCTCTAGGCAAATATTACTCTTCCTTAATGGAGGCAGGTTTTAGGCTTTGTACATCTCTTGTGATATTAAGTTGACTCTGGAACCTGAGTCCAAAAGAGCTTTACATGGTTCATTCCCAGTGACTTGGAGATAAATTAGGGGGCTTCCAAGATCAAAGAATTTCCTAGGAACACCTTAATCCAATTAGTAACGACATGTGTTAACATAACCGTATGTGTTGAACTCGGTGTTTGGTTTGAAGGGGACCCTGAAGCCTTATTTGATAGGGAGGTATTCAGCTGTTCAACCACCTGTGGTTGTGAGGGCTTGGTTGGACTATTGGTTCTAAAGAAAGGTCTTTTCTTCATAAGGTTGTCAAAACTAAAAGGGTTGAGGATTCACAGCCCTCGTGACATTACATTAATGCAGTTGAGTAGGGAGTTCCCCTTGCATTGCTGGAGCAAGTGGTAATGGAGCTATCAGTGTGAGAGTTCCAGATGGATTTGGAGGATGGTATGTCTGTGGGTTATCTCCCCTAAGAGAAGAAGTCCTATAATACCCCCAAGCTTGGTAGGGACGTTGTGGTGTCACGTGACCAACAAAGTCACGTGGAGAGATTGGATGCTGCACGTAGTAGCCATATGGGTCTAGTTGCCGGTAGGGGTATTGTTGCCTTGGTGGTGGCATCCCCCATGACTGTGGGTATTGCCACTGTTGATGTTGCTCAATAGTTTTTGGTGGAGTTCCACTTGGATAATATGTTGAGAATTGGTGGAACTGCCTTGGGTTACCTTGGGGATAAAGTAATTGTCGGGGTGCTTGCCATTTATTAAATCGTGGGTTGAGTGCATACACCCCAGACTCTTGTAAATGTGAGATTACTGGGCAACATCCCTTAGTCTAGCCGTATTAGCATATCTCACATCCACCGTCATTGTCTATGTCTAAATCCACAACCTCTTTGGTGATGGCCATTTTACCCTTATCCTTGTTACATGCATTGTCTGCTTCTCTCTTTTTCTTTTTGTCATGCTCACTACCTCACTCTCTAGACTCCTCTACAATTTTAAGGACAGTTTCAAACCTACTATCCAGTGAGTCCCACATTTGTTCTACCTTTGTCGATACTTCGATTAACTTTTAGAGTTGAAAATTTTTCCTATTCACCATTTCTTCGAGTGATGACTCTTCCTCCTCCTCACAGAATCTCACTCCCCTTTTTCAGAGGGAAGGATCTTGGTTGTACTCTTTTGCACTTTCTCTCTTACGTAGTTCCCCTTCTTCCTTAGCTACTTGCTCTAGCAATCTATGAACTTGATGAGACCTAAGCTCTAATAATCTCCCTTAGGCATACATTCCAAGGGTTCTTCTTGTTTCATGCCTAAGTCCATCTACGAGATGGCGTAGTTGATCCCGCTGCGAATAACCATGGCCAGGGCAACGATGTAATCGTGCATAATAACGGCCCTTGGTAGCATCAAAGGGTTTATGATTTCCCTACTTCCATCCTTGGATTTTCTTTCACAGGTTAGACACTCAGGAGTACATTTGGTACTTATCATTAAACAGTTATAGCGTTGTACTTCACCTCCAAATGGATTCTGATTCTAAGGACCAGTACTAGCTTTCTACTTCTTTCACTAATGTCCTTGGGAACAACTTCAATTTTTGCCATTTGTTTTCTATGTTCTACAAGGCACATGCATCATGGAATGCTTTTACGTGATTTTGAGGATCAGCGTTGTATCCCCCCTCAAACTGTGGAATGTTATTCATGTCTAATCTCTTGATCCTACTATCTTTTTGGTGCCTTGTGGGAACTCTTATGGCCTCGATTATGTCTAACATGCTTCTAGTTGCGAGTAGGGGTTCTTCATGGTCATCTTGTTCATAGCGTCTATGGTGTCTATGTGGTTCCCTACTCTCCCTTATTCCATGCCTTGATTCCTTAGATTGTCCTTGTCCCCGTTCTCGACTATTTCATTGATGTTTTTCACTCTATTTACCTTTATCCTCACAGTTAGGTTCCTTATGACTACATCTGGACACTGAAGGAGAGGGTGAAAGTGACGATGAAGGTGAAGAAGAAGGAGAACCATCACCATGATGATGTTTCCTACCTTCTCTTCAATGGTCTCGACCCTGATCGTGATTACAATCAGAACGTCTGTCCTTATCATGTGGTTGTGTTCCTTCCTTGAACACTTCGTGTTCATGGGTATCAGAACCAAGGTTGTGAATCGTGGAGTGTAGGTTCTGATACACCACCTCCTGAACATCGTTTGGTGGGGAACCTATTGAAGCAAGTTCACCATCCTCAATTTTGCTCAAGACATGCGGAGCGTTATGGGGTCATTTACCCTTCGAGGATGTATGATATCTCTCCTGTTGCAAGTCCCTTTGACATTGCAGTTCTGTGGGATGGTAGTCCCTTGTGTCATGATTGCATGCAACACATTTTGCGTATAAAAATGACATGCCTATTCGTGAGAGGGCACGAAGGAGCATGTTGGGGACTGATCGATCTGGAGGCAACACTATGTTACCTTCCAAATCTCTCCAATGCAGTTGTTCATCTTGATGGAGAATAAAGGTAAAGTCGGGTACATACTCATCGTGATGAGTATATACCACATGAAATTGTTGAGGAACTGGCAGATCTTGGTTACGTGTGTTATGCCACCGACTGTCTCTTGTGTTAGTCCTAGGTGGTGAAGTGCTCTTATGTGAAGAAGAAGACATCTTTGTTTTTTTTGGTGTGCTATTTACCATTATCTTATCTTTTCTTGATTAAACTTAAGGGTTCATTCTAGCATCCCAACAATATGAATGATTTCCTATGTTCTATGTAGCGCACAAACAACTAAGTCCCCAGCAATGGCACCAATGATGAGTGGCGAGGTACCCCTACACTCAACCATACGAATACGAGCGTTTCATGTGCGATCCAGTCGAACTCCAAGGACTAAGTGCTTACTCGCCTTAATGGAACACTTAAGGTTAATCAATCATTGTCTTCCCAAACTTACTTATATTGTCACTGTTGTATGGTTAAGTAAGCTTGAGGTATGTGATTTTTATAGCTTTTATCTTTTTAATGTCTTATGCTAATAGGGGAAGGTGAAGAGAACTAAGTGACTAACTTTCATTAACTATTCACTAACTAAGTTCTAATTGCTCCTAACACTAGTATCCGTTCCCACTTGCTGCACACATTTTGAACTAGTGCAACGCTGCTAGGATTACCAAACACTAATCATTACTGGGTTGCCAAGCGCTACACACATGCTCGAAGCAGTCATACTGAGTGTACTTAACTAAGAGGGTCAAGGATTGAGAGAGATATTAATTAACTAGGAAAGCATTAAAACATTCAATAATAATTAATTACTATTTAGCTTAGTCTGTATGTTGCAAGGTTTATCATAAAGTTTGTCTTTATTGTCGTACACAAATGTGTGCTTAGGTACAATTTGCTCGAATAAATATCCGTTCACTTTAAGACTCGTACTGCGGGCACATGGAAATTATTCCAATTCTAGAATGGTAAAATTGCAAGAGTTTAGCTAAGGGTCTAAGTCTAACTGCCTAGAACAAGGAAAGCTGCCTCTTATTTATAGCAATTGAGGTAGGCCACGATATCGCGGATGCAATATCACGGCTCATCACTATGAAACATGATGATCATGATCGAATTCTTAAAATTACAGGGAAAAACAAACTTTTTGTATCCTATGGAGTAAACATAGTAATCTTGATGGTTCTAATAACATAATAAACTAGGCAACAGGCACAGCAACATAAGTAATGGACATAGCAATACAGGCAATGGGCACAGCAACACAAGCCATTCAATATTAAACACTGATGTTTAACATAACATACTTAAATATCCCACATGCTAATGAAGTGGATGAAAAATCTAGAATTCAATTTAATTCAAACTCAACAACTAGATTCCAGTCCAAAGTTGATACAGACAATTGCACCATCGTCAAAATGCATCAAGACAAAGATCTAATGCTTCGATACCAAATTTAAGAAAATTATTATGCAGAAAAACCAGATTGCACAAGTAATCAAAGTATAGAATGAAAAAGCAAATGGAACTAACCTCCAACCATTGATTCCTTTGATTAATCTTGTTCAAATTCTTCTTTCACACCAACTCTCTTCAACGATGGTGTATGCGACCTCCAAGTGTTTGTGAAAGGGACTTGAACTACAATCTTACTGTGATTTGTGGTACCTTTGTTCTCCCATCAAGAATGAATTTATAGGTCACAGAATTGATTACCATGAGAGAAAATTTGAAAAATAAGAAACTCGAAACCCCATCTAGATGTGGACTCCACCCCAACACCAATGCAAAAACACGTTATGCCAATGTGTATAAGCATCAACAGATATGGAGGCCACTTCAACGTGTAAATGCATGTTATAATCTATGCTTTGTAATTGAGTGATCTTATTTCTAATTGATTTGGAAAGGTCTCTATTGAAATGATTGAAGTTAAGATTGATCTCGCAGGCATTTGGAGCAATAGCCACATCATCCCAATTTTTGAATTAGAAAGAAAGATAGAGAGTGGATGGCTGGTAATGCATTTT
The DNA here is from genome assembly GCA_015680685.1 of Gnetum montanum. NCBI lineage: Eukaryota > Viridiplantae > Streptophyta > Gnetopsida > Gnetales > Gnetaceae > Gnetum > Gnetum montanum. The sequence continues at coordinate 1,143,295 of MNCI01004113.1, read as the reverse complement.
TGGAATTGAATCAAAACTCTTACATCATTTGCAACTTCCTCTGCATCATCTTTTGTGTGTGCATCAATGGCAATGTAGAAGAAGAAGTATAAGAAGAAGCATAATCAAAGAAGAAGGAAAAAATGGTGGAGACAAAGACACAAAAAAGAGAAGACTCTCACAGAGAAGGAGAAGGCCATTACAGTGCCAAACTCTACCCAACATCTTTGCATCATAGCAGCAAATGCCTTATAGCATTCATTCAGTGGCATTTATAAAGGATCATTACACAGGAGGTTAATTCTTATCTTGGTGAAAGCTTAATCTTGTTTGAGTTGTTGTGCTAACATTCAATCCAAGTTTTATAATTTGGGAAATAAACACATTACCTTCATTCAAAGTGGTGGTGGCTATTTTCAAGCTTGACTCTAGGTTTTACTCTTTGAGAAAGAAACAAATTACTATCTAATGAATATATATATATATATATATAAGATCATTGCCTATAGGCTGAATGTTTATTTCATTAAAACAAATGAATGGACTCTAATTTTTTTTAATAATTTCACCCAAGTTTTATGATAATTCACGTATGAAGCTAAGTTAGACCGATTAGTTTTTTTCATTTGCAATAGCATGCTCTCACTACAGCAAGTACAAATACAACTTTCCCACTTTTCTTTTATGCATGATGTCAAAATCTTTTCAAAGTCAACAATTCTAATCATGACATATGGGAGAGTTGACTCATTTACTCTTTGTAAGGCTATTCATAAACAAAAAGTAATGCTCATCTCCTAAGGGTAATTAAAGTAAAATTTTGATGCATTTTTCAATTATGTGATTGCAATTCAAATTTAAGTCAAAGCATATAGTGGTTCAAGTATATCCACCAAACAATAGATAAGTATGTTGAATGCATGTTAGTTATTACTTTTAATTTATACAAAAAAGTGTCCATGTCCTGTGGGGAATTAAAGATAAATAAGTATGTTGAATGCATGTTAGTTATTACTTTTAATTTATACAAAACATTGTCCATGTCCTATGTGGAATTAAAGATTGAAAAAAAACAATATTAATAAAGTAGATTATGATAGTTTGGTGATTATGATAATTTGAAGTGTTTGCAACTATTTTAACTATTAAATTTTTTTCCTATGCAAGACAAGTCAAGGCTAATAGCACAACCCTATTCACAAAACAAACAATGGTAAGTTTTTATAGATAAGTATGTTGAGTGCCTATTAATTATTACTTTTAATTTATACAAAATAGTGTCTATGCCCCATGGGGAATTAAAGATGGAAAATAAATAATATTAATAAAGTAGATGATGATAGTTTGGTGATGATGGTAAGTTAAAGTGTTTGCAACTATTTTAAACATTAATTATTTTTTTATACTAGGTAAGACAACTTGGGTTAGTAGCATAGTGGTTACCTACATAGCCGTTACTAAATAAAAGGGTCCCATGTACTCTACTACTGCCAAACTTGTATGCGAAGGTAAGAATTAAACCCACAATCTCCCAATCTACCATTACTATTTTCTAAAATTAAAATTATTTACTTACATATACTAAGATGCATTGGATCTACTGGACCACTTTCAGAATTCCTTTTACAAATTTTTTATTAATTTTTAACTTAATGATACTAAGTAGAATCAAACCTATGACCTAGGATTATCGGGCCAAGACCCTTACCACTACACTAACACTTCACTATTTGGTTGAAAAGATTAATGGTGGGACAAATAACAAAGATTCAAATTAAATGCGACTATCACATGTTTGCTAACATGGCTTTCTACCAAACATGGAGCATAAAAATTTTTGGTGGAGGCCATTTTGTTAAAGTGTACCATGAGAGTTAGGATTTCTAAAAGAATTTTTCAGCTAAAGCATAGAATTGCAAAAGTATAAAAGGTAAGGTACCTTTTTCCTTAAAATATATATCATGCTACATTGAGGAAATTAAAAATCTTTAAAAATTTCTAAAACACACAAAAGCTTTAATTTATAATAATATTTATATTTTTAATTTTTAATTTTTCATATATAGTTTTAAGATAAACATAAAAGTCTCAATTTTTAATGGGATGTAGTAATGCATATGTGTTGATGCATTAGGATGCATGAACATATATGTGTGGATGCAACCGTAAATTTTAGACTATAAATACTTAGCCACAATGGACAAAAGTCATAGTTTTAATCAATTTTAGTGGAGCTCTTGTGGTTTTATTTTGTGATTTATACTTATATAGCAATGCTTATAACATGTGCCTAAACTCTACTTTCAAAATCTTTATTTGGGTAGTTATACATGGATGTACCCATGAACAATAATAAAGACCAAGGTCCAACATCCCTACCCCAACTCTCAACCCCTAATCACCTAGCTCCCTGCCTACCACTTTCTCTTAAACAATAATAAAGATCAAGATTGATTTTCTTCATATTGGAGCACGTTGACTTAGGTTACTTTTACACTTTATGTACTTTATATTGATGTAATTTAATAGTATAATTTTTTTATAATGTTTGTATTTATCATTACACTTAGTAAAATAGAATAAGTATGGTAAGACCTCCAACACTTATAACATTAACTTAGTTGTCCAGTAACTAATCAACTTGGTTGGTTTAATGATCGGTTAGTTTAGCTGCCTAGTAATTAAGTTGTGAATCCAAGAGCATGATGACAGATTGATGAAGCATATGTTCATAACTATAGGACTTTACTTTTATATGTACTATTAGTTAGCTATAGTTTAGATTATTTTCTATTTTTTATAACATGGACTAAACAATATCATTAATCATATGTCTTGATCATGTTTAACCATACATTGTGGGCTTATTACAAATGCAAACAAGAAGATAGTGATCTACAATTTGTATACACTACTCTTATACATACAATCTACACCTTCCACGGATTATGACAAAGCCTATTACATATACTTGTAGATTCATATGGTTGGGCTTGGAACATACTCATTGCTCATCATCTGGCACAATTGTCAAGGAAGGTATTAGGTGTTTTGTAGTAGTAGTGATTATGCATGATCATTAGAGTGGCTAATAATGATTTATCTTTCTAATGTTATCACTATATTAAGAAAAGCATACAAAATTCTAATTTTCAAACATGGCTACCTTTCATAGATTTGAGAGCCTTCCTCAAACCATAAATGAGGAGAGAATGTAAACTAAATGAGCATGAGCATTAACATGTTCTATAACAAGTTTAGTTGACATTCACTCATGAAAACCCATTTTACCCTAACGATACATTCATTTTTGACTAAGAAGACTAGCTTTGATGGAGGAAAACACATGACAACATTGTCATGCACACAAACAAGTTAGCTTCTTCCATGCTTCAAGTAGTATTAATGAGGATTGGGATGTTCCACATAACAAGAGACAACGAGTTGGACAAGAAAATTATTAGGTCTTACATGCTTGCTTCTTTAAACAATCCTCAACATGTCATGCCATTTAGCTCATAGTACCTTGATATGTATATAATTGTTGCAACCTAAGAATAAAGGGGAAATATTAGAGCTTACTAGTAATAACATTTTTTGCTTTTTTAATTTTTTATTACCAATGATAAAGTAGACCATTTAGAAGAATTACCAAAACTAAAACTAAAATCTTATTAAATCCATAGACCCTCTGGATGTATTATATAGTAGAAATATGCATGCCATGAGTTTTGAAAACATCATTGAGAAAATTACTAAGTGTTCTTGTAACATTTGGAATAAATCAACCAAAATTGCAACTATAATATCCCATCTATGGCTATAGTGTTCCAATATAGAATATCAAGGACATGATTTGAGTTCCAAAATGCTACCACATAACAATATACAATTGTTTAGATAAGTTGCAATTTTTCAATATCAATATCAAGTAGGCCTCTAAAAAGACATCAATTAGAAGGATATTCGAATAGCCAAGACCAAAATTAACATAATTTTTTAGCATCTCTTTGATTCAAATTGATATTCTATGTTTGATGAGCTTAATGTCATCAATCAAGCTGAGCTTAAGATAAAGGAGCTTCAAATCAAAGATATGACTAAGTACATAGAGCTTATCAACATGTGATATGCTAATCCAAAAATGCTTATTCTAGGTAGCTTAAGAAATGATTTGAAAAAACAAGTGGTTGCCATGTTATCATTGTATGAACATGAACACCAAATCCATAATGGGGCCTTATAAAAGCTATAAATAATCAATGTAGACTTAGAGATTCTAAAGTTCAAATTTATAGATTGATGAGACATGATAGGGAGCCTAGCTAAGAGAATGGAGAACTACCAAGATCTGAGGAATAAATTGAAGGAATTAAAAATTTAATACATAAATTTTGTAGCTTGGTTTATCAACATCCATGAGATGTTTCCAACCATGTTGTATTCATGAAAAGTACCAATAATTTCTAACTTGGCAAGTCTAGATAAGTAATGATCCCTAGACAAAGAAGTAGAAGACAAGGGACTTGTTGTAGGCATTTTTCCTAAGAAGAGTATCAATAGCAAATTAGTTGCATGAACCACTAAGACATGAGGAGCCTCCACCATTAAAAATAACATAAGCCATCTATCTTGATCATTTTTTTAAATCCTTCACATTTTGTAAAGTGAATGTTTCTAATTTTTATTTTCTTGTTATATTGTCAAAGTCACTCTAATAATATTTGTAAGTAGTACTCAATTATTTTCATTTCTATTAATTTGAATACTTTATCAAATTGTATTCACTATTACCAAACATTGGAGTAGCAAACACATATTCTACAATAACCACAACAACAAGCTCTATCACAGTTGCTACCATTCTTGGTATTGAAATCATAGGTAAGGAACCAATATGACTACACCTAGGGCAAGTCACCCAACACTTGTGGGTAGTTCCAATATCTATCATCCTACCATGAGTCATTTGTAGGAGGTATCTAGGATTGTCAGTTAGCAATAGATGATATTACTAACTTGTATAATTTTGTCAAAAGTAGTAGACTAGCAGTCATTAATCCCATGGGAGATGTTTTCATCAACCAACTAAAAGAATATCTTGAAATCTTAGGTGATGATGTGAAGTTTCTTATTATGGTGAAATAAGGAAATGAGACAATTATGGTAGTCATGCCATATAAAAAGTAATAAGTGGCTACGAAAATTATGAAGGATCACATTGGTGAAGCTTTGAGAATTCCTACAACATTGATTTTGAACTTTGCTACAATCTTAGACATATAGGTGTCTTTAGGGACTTGATCAAAATGAGAAAGAACAATGACTATAATGCAACATGAGAAGGTGTTGGATAAACTGGTGAAAACCATACAATTGATTTCAGACATTTTCAATATTTCATAAGATATCCTAGCAATCTTGTCTAATTTGATAACCACAAAGGGGAAGCCAGTTATTTTTAAATCCCAGCTTCAATAAGTTAAGTTGTTAAATCAAATGCTACCAAATGAGGTTGCACAAGTCCATGCCCAATAGGTTAATCCCACATGGTTCATTTCTCCAAAATAGCTTAGCTAGGTCTAAGATGACATTATTAATTTGTTGAAGAGTAACCAACATCAAATTGAGATAGTGAATTAGAAGGCCATGTGGAATACATCATAAGCAAATGCCAATATCATGTTGGTCAAGGAGAACAAGTGCCTTGTTGCTAAAAATTGAAGATTGGTAAATGTTAAGAAGGAGAAGAACCAATTAGAAGATCGGTTGAAGTATCTCTAGGACCATTTTTCAAACCTTAATATGGATATTTGCAAATTGATAGTTGAGAACCAAAATATTTTAGTGAAAAAAGACAAAGCTATTTGACAAAAATCAACCATTGATATAAGATCATAAAAAAATGAGCCCACTAAGTACAAAAAGATCAAGAACCATTACCAATATCAAGTAGGTCTCAAAGAAGCCATTAATGATAAGAAGATCTGAATAGCTAAGACCAAACTTAACACTTTTTTTTCAACATTTCCTAGATTTAAATTGGCAATCTATGTTAAATGAGATTAATGCTATCAATCAAGCTAAGCTTAAGATGAAGGAGCTTCACATCAAATATATGACTAAGTACTTGTAGCTCACCAATGTGTGATATGCCAATGTAGTAATGCTTATTGTAGGTAGGTCAAGAAATGATTTGAAAAACCAAGTGGTGGCCATGTTCTCATTGTATGAACATGACCAAAAACTCATTAATGGGGCATTACAAAAGTTGGAAATTATCAACGTAGACCTGGAAGTTCTAAAAGTGAAATTTATAAATCAATGAAATGTGGTAGAGAGCCTATCTAAGAAAATGGAGTTTTCAAATTAAGAGTTTTACTAATAGGCTAACACCTCATTGTTCAAAAATTTTGTATGTTTCTTTTTCAATGCCCATGAGATGTTTTCAATCGTGTTGTGTTTATGAAAAGTTCCAATAATTTCCAACTTGCTAGATCTGTTCTAGATAAATAATGATCCCTAGATAGGAGGAGGAGCTGAGGGACTTGGTATGGACATGTTGTTAATAAGAGAATCAACAACAAATTAGTTTCATGAACCACTAAGATACGATGAGCCTCTACCATTAAAAATAACTTAAAGTCATCTCCATTGATCATTTTGGAATGTGTGACATCAATGCTAAACACCAAGAAACAAGATGAAAATTGAAGTTTGCATTTCATGATTATCATAATCAAAGATAGTTGGCTCAATTTTATTTGATCAACAACAAGTGTTGAAAATTCTTTCCTACTAAATCATTGAGTTGAGGAAGAGGATTCACGGCAGGCTTCGGCTACAACTACAACTTAACTATTTCACACTTTTCCTCTCTGCTGTGACAAAGGGTCACTGTCATGTTTTTCCTCGAGTCTTTGGAAGTGGGAACCTGCTCTTTTGGAAGACAACAGTGAATCACTGTGCAAAGTAGTGGCTTTATTTGAATACTCGTGCGGAGAGTTTTGATGTTAGGGCTTTGTTGCTTTATTTCTGTTGCAAGGTTTGTAGGGTCATGGTCAAGGGTTCTTCTTCACTTTTATCCACAGATTTGGTGGATGGTAGGGTTTCTTACTACTACGTCAAGACTTTGGTAGCTAGTGGCCCCAAGAATTGTCTATTGCTGCAAATACCAGTCTATTGCAAATTTTTTTTCTAGCATCCCGATGAGTCTATTCCTTTTTGTTTCTATTTTTTCTTTTTCTTAATACATTCTTTGCTTTGATTCCCTGAAGCAGTTGGGCTAGGGCCTAATGGGTCTACATGACCCAAATTGTCTCTTCATTCTCTGATGTTGGAGAGAAAAAACATAAAATAATGGACTCCTACAATAGTGATTTGCAACCCATTAACAATACTACTAAAATGGATGATAATGACACTACTACTAAAATGGATGTTAATGATAATGCTACTAAAATGGATGCTAAAGACAATGTTTTAAGGTTTGACTTCCCCGAAGACATCTTTAATTATCCTGTTCAAACCTTTATCCATCTTTACACAATCAATTTTTTTATTGGTAGGATTCCTCCTACCTCAATCTTCAATGAATGGGCCAAAAAATTCTAGGAACCTCGTAATATTATATTAACCCTGGCATCTAATCTTACTAGAGGGTTTTTTCTTTTCACTTTTGAAATTAGGGCTATGGCAAATTTCATGAAACAATAATCAATTTGGGACATCTATGGATACTTTTTAGTGCTTCAACCCTAGAAGGAGGATTTTGATCTTGAAAAAGAGAGTAAAAGTATTTTGCCAGTTTAGGTAGAATTTTCAAGGCTCCCTTCTCATTTTTCTCCCCATGTTGACATTCTTGCTACAGAGGTTGGGGAGGTCATCGGTATGGAGTCCTTCTTAGGTTTCCATCCAAGAGCAACTAAGCGAGTGTGTGTTAAAATTAATATGCATAAGCCACATCTAGACTCAGTAGAATTCAATGTGAAGGGAAGGACCTTTTTTCAAAAAATTTCATATCTTACGCTTCCAAACCATTGTTATTATTGTCTTGATCCTAACCATCGAAAAGCTCAATGTCCAAAGTTATTGGCCAAGATTGAAGCCAAGAGAATTATAGCAAAACATGTTAGTAAATAATTAAAAGAGAAAAATATATCTAAGGATGTAGGCAATGATACTATCAAGGTGTGCTTGGCTAACCCTTCTTCTTCAGACCCCAAGATGTCAAATGCAGAGGATATGAATATTGAGGATACCGATGTTACTAAGACTCCTCTTAACCAAGAAGGGGCCCCAAAAGATGCTCCTAGTGGCTAGGAGCGAGTTACCTGAAAAGTTTATGCCTCAATCACATGAGAATAACCCTATCTTTAGCGATATTCCTAAAGGACACTAATCCCTAGTTGTTGCTAATACTAATTAGTTTGCTAATAGAAGAATTAACTGCTCATCATCTTTTAGTAAATAGCTTTGAGTCTAGGAATTCTTTTAAGGCTTTGGTGGTCAAGGGGGATCCTCCTTCATCTTCACAAACACAATGAAGTGTTGCTCATGGAATGTTAGTGGACTCTCGGATCCCCATAGATGATATATAGTCCAAGATTATATTCGTAGGCATTCCCTCAATGTTGTTTGTATTCAAGAAGTTAAAATCCAAGGATTCCATCTTCAAACCTAATGTAAGAGTATTTTTTCCAATAGTTATTATGTCTCCTCTCACCATTAACATGGCAAAGGGGGAGCTATAAGTGGCAAGAGTCTATTATTAATCATGGCTGTGATAATTTAGGGCATTATTGTTGGGTTCGATTACAGTATGCTAATGAAATCCTAAGGATCATTTCCATTTATGCTCTTGTAATTTAAATGATCAAAAGCTATTTTGAAATTGGCTTGGGCACAACTTGCCCGTAGCTAATTGGCTCATCACAGGAGACTTTAATATGATTGAACATCCTGAGGATAAGTTTGGAGGGTAGAGAGGTGGTTTAGACAATAGGGAGCTTTTTATTTGGCTTTCGTTGAAGAGCAAATCGAATTTGCAAGAAGCTAATGGAACTAACCCTCTTCTAGTACTTCCAATTGGTTTACTTGAAGCAATGCTAGACATGGAAACTCTTACATTTCTTCTAGGTTGAATCGGGTTTACCTATATGCAAATGCTTCTATTCAATTTACTACCACCAACGGTGCCCCTATTCAGGCAGAGTATACCAAAGTTCTATCAACTCATTATCCTATTCACTGGTTTTTTTTCCTCTCTGGCTGCTCCTGCTCTTCCAAGGACCTTTATATTTTTAATACTTCCTTCCTTCGTAGCAAGTCCCTTTGATCTTTATTGATGCAAATATGGAATTTGCATCCTAAACCCCTTGGAGAAGATGATTGGATTGATTGGTGGACTAATGCTTGTACCCGCCTCCAACGATTTTCCAAACATGCGAGTAGATTGGTGGCTTCAAGACTAAATGCTCATAAGTCCAACCTTCATAAGAAAACCTCCTTATTATAAAACACCATTAATAAAGGTGAAGCTACTGAGGCTTAATTCTATTGCTTGCAAATTGCCAAGGAGAACATGTGTATAATGAATCACCATGAAGCTAGAGGTGCTCACCTTCATGCCCATCTTTCTTGGCTCCACATGGGTTACTAGGCTACTAAAGGTTTTTTTCATCTCCTCAAAGGGGGACATCCATCCCCTAAAATCCTAGCTATTTAAGTCGATGATAATATCTTTACCTCCAAGACTGACATTCTATAGGCTTTCTTTGAGTTCTACTCAAATTTTTTGAAAAGAAGCTGTTAATCCCACTATAGTTAATACTTGCTTAGGAGTTATTACTCCTTTTAATCATTTTATCTTTGGCGATGCTTCTCTTCTTTCTAAAAAGGATCTTAGTAAAGCTCTTCAAAAACTCCATGATGGCAAAGCCCTTGGTATTGATGGTATTTCTACAAAATTTTTCAAGAAATTCTGGCCCACTCTTCAAGATACTATTTATAGTGTGTATAAGGAAGCTCTTAGGAAAGGTTCCTTTGGCAAATAGATCAATGCTAGTATTATTAAGCTTCTACCCAAGTTAGGAGATCATGTGTGCATGAGCAACTAACATCCTATCACTCTTTTAAATGTTATGTACAAAATTGTTGCTAAAGTTATAGCCAATAAATTAAAACCTTTTCTTCTGGTTTTGTTCAAGGCAAGTATATTTTAGACAATGTTGTTATTGCTATTAAGGGCTTGCATTAGGCTTCTTCCACTGATCAAAATGTCATTCTTCTTAAGCTTGATTTTGCTAAAGCTTATGACATGCTTGACTGGTCCTTTTTAAGAAGTATAGTCAAACATCATAATTTAGGAACTATTTTTGATAGATATATCTGATGAATCATGGGTTGCCAGGCCCCAATATCGGATACATGATATCGGATATGCGATATCGTAGCCTAGATACGATATTGTATACACAATATCGTGATTCCTATGTTAGCCTATAAATATAGCACTCAGGCGCACAGTAAGAAAAAATTAGAACAGTGAATCTTTTAGGTTGAGTTTTTTGTCAATTTTAGTTAGTTTCCAGTTCTTTCCCAAGTGCATGCTTGCAATGCGATGCTTGTAATTGTACAGAACCTTTGTTCGAGTGTGACATACTTAGACATGCACATGGTCGACAATAAAGATCAAGATTACTCCATCATTGCAACATTTGCTTAGCTTTTAATTTGTTTTGATTATTTATTATTTATTGTTGTTTTCTTAGTTACTATTTCTTTTATTGTCATTCACTATTCTTATTATTAACATGAAATGAGTACACCTTAATCATGAACATTTAAGTGTAACTACGTGATAACCTAGTAGCATATCAAGTAGTGCTTCGAGTGATGTGTGCTTGGTAACCCTAGAAGTAGTACACAAAGTCCAAGATGCATACAGATGATTAAGGATGGATGTTGATCACACTTAGACTAGCTTAGATCTTATTTCCTCTAAATCATTAGCTTGATTAAGATATCTCTTATTGTCCTTAGGAGTAGCATAGTAGTAGAAACCACATCATACATCTCACTTTGGACTAAACCATACATGACAAAGCAAATACTAGTCTAGGTGGGAAAATAGAAAACTACAATACTAGTCTAGGTGGGAAGATTAGTTATATCATACAAGATCACTGTAACAAGGTATTAATGATATATCTTTTAGAAAAAGAAATTCAATTCAATTAAGTCACACATAATTCATGACAATGTCTCTTTCACAAGATAACAATAACGCAACATCTAGCGAGGCAATTCATTGGATAACCAATGAAATTTGTGATGAAGAAGAAGTTTGGAGTACTTAATCTTATGTAGAAGTTTCATATGTTCATAGACATCCCAATAATACTCTAAGACTGTTGTCATCCAACTCAGACATTGCTAGTAAAGATGGGACATCCCCTAGAAGGAGGAGGCTCATAAGGCCTAGGACCTTCTCAATGGGTGGCAAGGGTACATCAGGGGATGATTAGGAGACTTACAAAAGTCATGACGATTCTTCTAGTCCCCTCTCTTCCTCTACTCTTTCAACATTAGGTCATGACATGGATAAATATTCCTTAAGGGATTGGCATAGAAATAAAAATCAAACCCATAGGCAAAATCAACAATGCCAACATGAACATAGACAACATCGTTCCAACTCATGAATTTACAACCTCTTTAGTGATGATGAACCCTTGCTAGCCACTAAGAGCCTAATGCATATAACAAAGGCCATTCAGATATCCCATAGGCATCACAAGGAAAGCCGTCTACCCAGGCTTGACTTAAAAAACTTTCCTAAGTTCTTAGTAGGCTATGATTTAGATCCGCAACATCATTTACAAGCCTTCTATGATGCCTGTGCATGGAGCAACATTGAGAATGGGTGGCAAAGGCTTAAGCTCTTCCCTATGACACTCCTTGGCCTAGCTAAAGTGTGGTATAGGTCTTTAAAACTAAATTCAATTCGTCATTGGTCTCCAATGGTAAACCTCTTCTATGAAAGATATCACACCTATGCAAGAGTATCAGCCTTGAGGAGACAAATCCAAGAGTGGAAACAAGAGCAACATGAACCCTTGCACATGGCCTTAGAAAGATATTACTCGTTGTTCAACAAATGCCTAGGCCATGGGTTCTCCGAGGAAAGGCTCATGTATCACATCATGGATGGGCTCCATAATGAAATGAGAGAGACCCTAAGGATGTATGCCCTAGGTCAACTATATGAACTACAAACCCACCAATTCCAAGAGCTTATTAAGCAGATAGCAAAAGAAGAAGGAGAAATAGCCAAGTGGGAGAATGTTGAAAAATCTCAATAGGACCAAACTCTTGAAATAACAAAGGTCCATAATCATGAAGAGGAGGAACCAACTCGCTTCGAGAAGGTGAAATCGTTCCCATCTTTGCCAGTACTAAAATCACTAGATGAAATTGAGGCAAAGATCAACAAGATGATCGAGTGTGTGCATGAAAAATGTGGAGAATATGCAGAGGAAGACCCATATAAGATAACTTTGACAACCAAAACAAAAAAAGGATACCAAACCTAGAAACAGGATGGAACACCATTCGACAATCGAAAAGAAGGGTTGAAGAAAATGAGGATAGGGGCTCAATCGCAAATCATAAGTATTAATGCAATGTTTCCCTATACAATCACCCAAAAGGCAAATGCCCAATCTTGTCACATCTACATGAGCATTGGGAAAGAATGCTACATCCAGATTTCGTACAGAAGTACATGGTTGGGTGCATCCTCGTCCCACAACTTTATGGGCAACTCCACAACTCATCGTACTATTTGTGGGCAAATTCTTATCGACCTTAGTATTGTGCTCAACTGTAGTGGAAAAACCCCCAGTTGTGGGGAAGGCCATCGCCAAATTGGCCATACCCTTTGTATCACCCAAAACCAAGTGCTTATTATGTTCAACACGTTGTTTCTCCAACTGGATCAACGTCCTCTACTCCACCTTGTCATTATCACTCTCTTGAGTATCATCAACCCATGTCCTCTCCTATGGGGTCACTACCTCATGTTCCTTACACTCCTCCTTACTCTTAATATTCTCATCCTTCACCTGCTTCTACATCACCACTAGTTGTACCGGAAGGTTTTGCACCACAACACCAACCAAAGAACATTACTTATGCTACTACTATCAACAGTAGTGGGAGTCCTACACAATGTCAGAAGCATCTTTTCTTTAGGCATGGCTATAGAAAGAGACAGCACAATTCTGAAACCACTGCATCCTCCAACTCAGCACAAGCCTAACACTGTGATGCACCTTCCGCTTCAAACTCAACGCCTCCTATTACCTTATCCAAGCCATCAATTAATACTCCAACAACCATGCAGCCCAATGAATCTAACAATGTGAGGAGACATATCGATCCTTGCGTACCGTCTTATGGTTAGGGGTGCCATAGTGGGTTAGCTTCTTATCACATGACCACATCTTATAATCTACCCTACTGATGAGTGGCGAGGTACCCCTACACTCAACCATACGAAACGAGCGTCGCACGCGCGATCCGGTCGAACTCCGCAGATGGACTAGTTGTGGTATCTAGATTAGTTAGCCTTAGGTCGCAGTTCGCTGTCTTCCCATCTAGACTAGTTTTGCATATGTCACGTATGGTTTAGTCTAGATGAGGTGTATGATGTGTTCCTAATTCTATTGCTACTCCTGAAGGCAGTGGAAAATAATATTTAACTAGATCTAAGCTAAGAGGAAAAGGGTAAGAAATCTTATCTAGCCTAAGTGCGACGAGCAACCGATTCCTTGATCAACCGTACACATCTTGGACTTCGTGCACGACTGCCACTGGGACTACCAAGCATAGGCCTAGGTACGCCACTGGGATTACCAAGCGCAGACCCCAAATACGCCACTGGGTTACCAAGCGTAGATCCCCCTAGCT
>MNCI01004113.1:951146-1123854 GCA_015680685.1 Gnetum montanum | reverse complement strand
TAAACTAAGTGAATGCTGCAATGATGAAGTAATCTCGATCTTTATTGCCGGTCATGTGCGTGTCCAAGTACGGCACACTCGAATAAAGACACCGTACAATCACATTCACCACACTGCGGGCAGACACGGGAAAATTCTAACTCTGGTAGGATCAAACTGCCAGAGCTTCGCTACCTAAAACTGGGATCCCCCAAACAAGGGAGTGCCGCCTCTTATTTATAGACATGGCGGCGGACTGCGATATCACGTACGCGATATCGCAGGGAAGGACGCGATATCGTGTACGCGATATCACAGGGGACGCGATATCGCGGCCCATGATACATCGCATACGCGATATCGCGATAATACAACGCAGCCCATGATACAACGCAACCCATGATACAACAGGGGTGCCTTATCGTGGGTGCCTTAACGTGGTTGCCTTAAGGCGACCGCCAGCACTATGAGCAATTCAGGTCTCATCACCTACTATGCCTACTTAAATCAATTTGGGTATGTTCCTACCACTACATTAAAAAACACCCAGTGATTTGGATATGATCAGACCCCAATAGTTCCAATATGCATGGATCCTAACTTTCCATTCATTAATTCTCACTATGATCAAAGGTTTAGTCATGGGAGATATCCCCCATTCTAAAAAGCATAATTAGTAAATGTTTTTCCTTTTCTTTAGTTTTAAAATTTTTTATTTTTCAATTTTTTGTTTTCTAATTTCTTGTTTTTCAATTTGCCATTTTATCTTTTTGTGGGTAATCTCATCTGTGAATAAAACACTCATGTAACCAACTGGTTGAGATGTTGTTCTATGCTATAGAGTCACAAGTGATTAATTATTTAGATAGTGAGCCCACAACATCCACCCAACCATTCTATTAATAAGAGGTTCTTGCCCTGGGTATGATGATATTTTTGTTATCATCAAAACTTAAAGTAACTTTGTACTCATTATGCCTAGAGTGAAAAGTGATGAATTGAGAGGGAATGGCAAGGATGTGGTATCAAGGGAACTTGTGGATTCTCTTTAGTGACATCTGTATGTGCTATCATGTAGCTTAGTTGTACTAAGATCCTTGTAGATCTAACGAAAAATGGGAGTAAGATTTGTAATAAAGGCACTTAATAAAGGAACTCAATGCTGTTCTAGGGGGATCCCACTAGAAAGACATGCATCCATGCCTAAAGGTTGGCAGCTTCTCCAAATCACATTTGGGAAAGACAAAATGTAAAAGCGGCTAGAAGAAGAAAAAGAAAAGAAAGAAGAGAAGCAGAAAAGAAAAGCTCAAGAAAAATGTGCCGCAAACAAATTTGAATCACTCCTCCCTGGTGCAAAACCCCAAGTGATTGTACACCTTGCTATCATGATGCTCTTGCCGTTGTCTATCATTACAATGCGATGTCACTGATAAGAGGTATGGACTTAGTTTTGATCTTAGGTTGAAAGGCTAATGGTACTTTAATCATGCATAACACTTAGGATTCATTGTGCCTAGGGTAAGTTACCTCACATCCCAATCTCCGCAATCCTTTTTGTAATTTGTCTCATCTCATCATCCAAGTATTTCTAACTTATGTCTTGTGTGGCATAGAATTCATACCTCATAGTGGTGGTATTTAACATGTGGGTGTTTTGTTGCATGGGTGCGGATTGCATTTAACTCTTCTACTGCCTACGAACATTTTAAGGCGTGGTTACACAAGGGCATGATAAGTTGGAACCTACTTTGGGGAGGATCCACTTGCGTGACTTTTGTAATTTGTACTTGTTGCACACCACCACATCATCTTCTACTCTTCAAGTACTCCGTCGCCAAATCTATTCTTTTCTTTATCATCATTTTAATCGAACGTTCTTTAGAACCACTACATGTCCTTTTTCCTCACCCTTTTCAAAGAACTTCCTTGTATAACTCCACTCCATTACACTTGCAATGCCTTAATTTTCACTTGATATTACCCCAAATCTTTCAAATCTACCTCAGATGCTTCATTTTTGGCCGTAAAAATTCAAAAAATCATCACTTTTACTAAGTACCCTATCTTGGATAGGATGCGATATCGGGTACCTGTTATTGGGTTCAATGCGATATTGGATACGCGCTATCGCGTATACGATATAGCATTTATAAAAGCTATATATATGAGGCCCCCATGTGCTACNGGGGGGGGGGGGGGGGGGGGGGGTTATTCAAATTTTCTTCCACGATTTTTGGTGATTTGAGGGTCTAAAATTAGACCATCAATATTTTGCTTGTTAACGCTCCGATTTCTTTTCCGATCAAACCTAATTAAACCCAAAGTGTTTAACTTAGTCATTGGAGAGGGGTACAATAGAATTTGTGCATAGCTTTTTTGAGATTTGCTATCGCTCGAAGGATATCATAGGGGTAAGTACTGTTAGGAAATATTAAAAACTCAGGTCAAACTAATTTTCTTCCTTCACCCAAATCATTTAAATTATTATTGGAGTCACTTGAGCAAGTCAAGCCTGACATTAAAAATTTTTAGGGGAACTTTCTTGAAAAATTTCTAACTCTGAAATCATACGAAGTAAAGAATTCAACATTTATTAAAGGTAATGAGTAAGGTATGAGATAATTGAATTTCTTTAAATAACCTTACTAACAATTGATCTTTGTGTGATTACAAATGGTCCCTAAACGAGGACAATAGAGAGGACCTTCTCAAGGTGCAGCCAAATGCCCGAGAAGAGGTAGAGGCCGAGGACCTCATGCGGAACATGCAGAATAGGAGGCACAATCATTCAGCATCCATTAAGAAACCCTTGTCACTACACAATCCGGATAAGTAAAAGGTGGAGAGGTGAAGGTACCAAAACAATGACAACATCTCACATTATCCCTAGAATGTATTCAAGCCATTCAGAAAAGGTTCACATCCACTATAGTGATTGTGGAACTTAATTTTGGGCCTTTTACCGAATTCGTCCCTAAACCAGTCCAAGAATTACTCAAGGGATCTCCACTATGGCCTATCCTTTTGGAGAGTGGAGAATGGTATGTGAGTGAAACCTATCAATTTTGGCACAATAAAGAAGAAGGCACCATAGTCGATATTGGTGGATTTTTAGTTGATTTCTCCACAAAGGCCATTGCGAAAGTTCTGAATCTTCCAAATACAAGGCCTAAAGTTGCTCATTTGTCCACTAGCTCCAACGCAGATGCAAGAAAAGTATGGGTAAAAAGGACGTACAATAAAGAAGATAAGACATATGGAGAATTAACCGTTGAAGAGAGAATTTTCTTTAAAATTGGCACCTATCATATTTTCCAATGAAGGGGTTAAATAAAATTTCTACTTATATAGCCAAAGGAAATGCAATTTTGATGGGTAAGGTTGATGCCAATTTGCCCCATTTGTATTTAACAGAAATATTAAGGTGGTTTGAAGAATCGAAGATAGGAAAGTTTGCATTGCCCTTTCCATGTCTAATCAAGAAGTTATGCCGATGTGCTGGAATTCTGGGGTATACTAATGATGTCCTTAGAAAAGCTCAAAATGCTTTATATGCTAAATTACTTAAGCCATTGTACCGTCTGAAATCGTCGGTCTCTGACTGGAAGGAAATAGAGATCGTGGGATCACAAGACACGCACAGAAAACCCTACCTTCGCCTGAGGGCGAGTTGGAATGAACAAAGGCAGAGTACCTTGAGTGGTCTGCACGCGGATTAGGCAAGGATTTCCCCAAACGTACACCGAGGTGCTATACACTGGGTTATACGTAAACAGCGTAACAGGCGTAAACCAGAGCGTAAACAACGTAACTGATGCGAACAGAGCGTAGACATAAATGAGCGAAAACAAAATACATGCAACAATTAATGCAAACTGTAAACGATTTTGGGAAGAAAATGTAACAATGGCATTATAGAATGAGAGTACAATGCACCGGTCTAACGCAGTTGCGACTGGGACACAAGGCAGACGAAAAGCCCCGGTGGATGCAGGGATGACTGTGGGCTGGTTCGCACGGTAGGCACAGCGTAGAGGCTGTATGCTCAGCGTACAGGGTTGTCCAGCGTATAAGGTTTTCTGCTCTGGTGCTCAACGTCTCTGCTCTCTGGTTTGCTCTGGGATTTGCCAACCGACCTCGATCTAGTGAAGAATTGGGGCTTATATACAAGTTTTGACGCTAGACTCGGGTTGGGCAACACGTGGTGCGTTGACCGGGTGCAAAAGCGTAAAATTTACAAGTGTACAGTATGTTACATTTGCTGGGCGTATATGCTGAGTGTATACGTTGCATCTGGTGGGCGTAGACTCTAGGCGTATACGCTGGGCGTATACGCTGAATGTGCTAGACGTATGCGAACTTGGATGTAGATGTTGTGGACGTTGGGCGTATACGCTAGGCGTATATGCTGATGGATGCTGGTGTATATGCTGATGGTTGCTAGGCGTATATGCTGATGAGCGTTGAGCGTATACACCGAGGCGTATACGCTGATGGTTGCTGCCTTGTGTCAAATCTTGCTCTGCAGTGTTGTTCCCATGTCGTCCTTGGAGATTTCATGCTGGGCGTATACATCGGTTGTACTTGCTGAGCGTACATGCGAGACGTATACACTAAGCGTATACACCGGGTGTCTACGCTGAGAATGTTGGGCGTATACGCTGTGGATGTGAACTTGAGCGTATACGCCCAGCGTATACACTGAGACTGCAAACTTGGGCGTATACGCTGGGCGTATACGCTGACACTGCATACTTGGTGAAAATTATCATGATCTCCGAAGTTGCCATGTGTGACACCAGATGTAGCTGTGGTCGTCTGTGGGTCCCAGGGACCTACTTCGCGTTGGAGAAGTACTAAGCTCGAAATTTTGTGGTGTTTCATTGGTCCTTCTTTGTTGACGCTTGGAGGAATCAACCCGAGAAGCGTCGACAAAGAAGTACAAAACACCATAAGCACCTTGATAGAGACTTTGTTCGTTGCCACTTAACTAGACGTCATCGCACCATGTTCAGTAGTACATGGGATTGAGAGGCGTAAAATTTGTATCTAGATGGGGAAATGGAGATTGTGGGGATTGGGAACTGACCAAGAGATTGTACTTGGTAAAGGGGATGCTTTGGCGCGTGTCATGCTGATCCTTGTCAATGGCCATTAGTTAGCAGACTCGAAATCCAGACATGCGATGTGCGTCCTTTGGCGGAACAAGGCGCTTGGTTAGTGTCCAAGAGATCTTTGTTGGCAAGGCCAAAGCCACATGATGATGTGTTGCATTCTTTGGAGGAACAGGGCTCTCGTTTGGTGTTTAGGAGGAGCCTGTTGGCAGAGAGCCAAAGCCACGCAACGGGATGTTTCTTGATTATTTTTAACATGAGTACTTAGTTCCAAGACAACTGCCTTCCTGCCTGGGGTTTATATGGGAAGTGCCAAGGGTCTTGATTACTTTTTTTTTTTTCTTTTTTTTTTTTGGGGAAGCTTTGCTTTGATCTGGTACTCATGCTTAAATGCTATGTTGTGTGTTGCAACTACTGTGAAGTGTTACAATGTGCAACAGCATGCTCAAAGTTTCGAATGTACTGGGTGTATCAGAGGCGTGGCTACATAGAATGTGTCGATGAATAGATAGAGAATATACCGGGAAATGGGGATGTACGAGTGAACGGTTTGATTTAGTCTCGCCACGTGGGCTGTGAACATTGCTTCATCTTGCTGCTTATGATGAAATGCATTCTTGTACGAATACCTCTGAGCATCATCCTGCAAACACAACTCCAAGGAGACAAGAAAACCATGAGTGAATAAGCGAGCTTAGACTTAAACAGCTACAAATGGAATAAGGACATTGGAGGTGATTTCAGGCACTGTATATGAATAGCAGCAACATTGGTAGGATCGTTTGATGGCGAGCGATGCAATGATAAAGTTTGAATGTGGCAGCGGATTGAGGAACCAAAGATGAACTTGTCAGTTTATAGTCTTAGCGGACTATCATGGGTTAGTTTTATGTCATGACCCATTGGACATTGTCAGTTTAGCGTCGTGGCAGACGTTACGTTGCTAGTTTCTAGTCTTAGCAGGCCGTGAAGAGGCAAACCAGTTTATAGTCTTAGCAGACTCTGGCGAGTGCGAGTATGGTAGTTTGCTATCATATCGGACGAGTGCTAGTTTATCGTCATTGCAGACATTGTGTGGTATCAGTTTATCGTCATGATGCTGGGATGAGCTATGGTATTAGTTTTAAGTCATAATCCAGGACTGCTCTATGTGGATGCATGCGTGTGCGTCTGTATGATCCTGTAAACAAAAGCTACTAGAGAAAACAATATTAAATAGCAACTGTAGAAAACATGAACTGAAATACACCAATAAATAGAAAATAATGTGAAACGGTGGAAGTTTAAGGCCTTTTTGGGTCATGGTTTAGTTTAAGGCCTTTTCAGGCCATGAGAAAACGCGTAAGCTAATACAATACAAACTAAGGTGACATATGGGCAGAGATCAGACGTGTCTTTGGCCGCAGGGGAGTCTTGATTATGCGGTTGTTTCTTAGTCAGACATGGTCTAGGAGGCGTGCTAGTTTGCTCTGGGAGGCTTTTAGTTTTTACCCCTTGTTCGAGTGTTTTAGCTCTAGGTGTTGTATTTGTTGTTGTGGGTGCTGCTTCAAGAGGCTCCTCTCTCAAGACCTGTGACATGTCTATATTGTGGTTAGCTTGAAAGGGAGTGTTGTCACCATGTATAATGACTTGTCCACCTTCGTATGGAAGGCAGATTTCTTGATGTATCAGTGAGGAAATGGCTCGTTGTTGTGCTAGCCAAGGTCTACCAAGAATCATGTTGAAACTGGGCATCTCTTCTATGACAGTGAATTTCGCGCTGGTGGGGAATTGTTCTCCTACCACAAAGGCTAAGTTGATTGTGCCCTTAACTGTGACACATGATCCATTGAAAGATTTTAAACATATGGTTTTTGTTGGCATGATCTCATCTGTCATGCCTAGTTTGTCAATGACGGAGTATAGAACTACTGCGAATGGTACATTTCCCGACACGCACACTAATCGATAATGGAGCTGTTGTGACTTCCCCTCGTTCAGGGTTACGTTTAACTGCATCATCACGAAAGGCTAAGGTGTTTGAACCCAATCCTTATGGTGTGTGTTGTGAAATCGTTGCACGGATGGATTCCATGTTAGCAAGGATGTCCTCTCCTCTGTAACAGGAATGGATGCTAACGTTTGCGCTAAGGCTTCGCGATGAGCCGATGATGTCATGACCAAATTGTACAAGCTCATGGTTGTGTTCTTTTGTTTGAGCATTTGTTTCACTTGGGCCAGTGTAGCTACAAAGTCTGTGTTATTTGCCGGCCTCTGTATGGGTTGAGGGCTTGGGCCTGGTTTGTTTGGGATTAGGGGCAGGGCCCCCAATGTTCAGTTGTTGTATATTAGGTGTGTCCTTTGTTTCAGTTGTGGGTGTTGTTCGTTGTTCGTTTGTCCTCTTCTGCTGCCATTTGGTAGGCTTATCTGTGTTGTTGGCAAGGTTGACTCTTGAGGGAGGAGAGGTTGAGACGTTTCCTACGGTTGGGCTCAGGGGAAGTGAGGGGCCATCGCGTGGTGGCACTTTTATGACAAATGGGAGTTTAGGAGGTGTTGTTGTTATTTGACTAGCCTATTGTGGCATCTTGATAATGAAAGGTTTTTTTTGCTATTATCGTTGGTGCAACATGCCAGTTTAACGTCTTAGCGAACGACTGTGGTGGTACTTTGACCACAAAGGGTGTCTTCGGTGCTTAGGATTGCGTTGCATCTGGCCAGTTTAACATCTTAGCGGACATATGAGGTGGTGGTACCTTGACCACAAAGGATGTCTTCGGTGCTCTAGGTGACACCTTGGTGATGATGGGAGGTCTCTTGCTCATGGAGGTGGAGGGGATTGTTGCCCTGTTGGGAGGCACACGAATTACAAAAGGTTGTTGAACAGGTTTAGGCTTACTATCTATGCCAATGGAGTTTATAACATAGGAGGCATCGTTTGTGTTGGGTTGATTCAGGGTGTTGAAATTCAGTTGGCCCTGTTCTATCATTACTTGTAGATCATCCTTTAATGCACGGCAAGTGTTGGTATTGTGACTGAACATTTGGTGGTAGTGACAGAATTGGTCTAACTTGAAATGTCGTGGAACCGGGGGCTCATTTGGTGCTGCTAAGGTGGGGTTCCTCAGTAACTCACAGTACCTATCATGTCGGCAACGAGCATTCTTCGCTACGTGTTTGTATTAGATTTGCACGGCTTTAAGGAGTTGCTCTAGTAGTTCTGAAGGTCATGCAAGTAGCGATGTGTACTTAGAGCGATCCTTGTGTTGAAAATTGGACCTTAAGGTGGCCCTTATTGTTGCAAGCAGGTTGGTGCTAGTGTTTGTTGTTTTTGTGCTTGTGGCCATACTTTCCGTTGTTGCCTTTTGTTTGGCAACATGTTGATTTTTGTAAGCCACATAGGTGGGATCATTGCTAATTTGTGCAGCTTGTTCAATGTTCTTGATCTATGTGAATGCTTGGCTCAATATTTGAGCGCTTAGGTAGTACAGTTTTGACTTAATGAAGTCATTCATGGCTCCCTTCAGAATCGTAAGCAAATACTTTTCAGGGATGGGCTCATGAAGTTCGTTAAGGGTTGCACTCCATCGTTGGATGAACAGGCTCAAGTGGTGCTTGTTTCACCTATATCAGACTGTCTAGTGTGGCTTCAGGCTTGAGGTTGTACTTAAATCAGGTAACGAACTGATGCAATAGATCCTCTAGAGAGAATATGGAGTTACGAGGCAAGGCTTGGTACCAGTCTAAGGCTATGCTCATTAAGGACATAGCAAACACACACAAGATTGTGTGGGGCCAAGCTTGAAGCAATAGAGTTTCTGATCGAAATGTGACTAAGTGATCATTTGGATCTCCCTTCCCATTGTACTTGGTTAACTGTGGCAGTGTGATTCCCTTGGGTAAAGCTAACGGTGGCACTGAAAAGCTAATTGGATCGTCATGGTAGAAATCCAGTACTTTAACTTGTTTAGTGTTGTCAGCTTTGAGTTGCTTTACCTCATTAGCTAATGCTTGCATCATCTGTTTTGCTTCTGGCCACTCTTGAGCGGTAGGCAGATTAGTTGGTTGGGGAGGATGTTGGGTTGTCATTTGTTGCTGTGGGGCAATGTTCAAAGTTGCGGTTGTGGGGTGTGGCACGTTGAAGTGAGTGGGTTGTTGAACAAGGGGTATGGTCCCTTGCCTAGCCACAAACTGTGGAGTGACACCCTAGATGTGCGGGGCCGATGTAGTGAAAGTGGCCCCATGTGTTTGCATGGGCGGTATGTACTGGGTGGAGATGGGGGTGGGTAATCTCTGTTGGGCTACTGGTGCTTGTGTGCTCATTGACACTTGGTGAGTGGTCGTCTGTCCCATGCGAGGATGGAGTGATGGGTTCATGTAAGCATGGGGCATGAGGGTGTGGTATGAATCCTCAGGTTCGGATTGTGCCTCGAAGTCATCTACATCATGTTGGTTTTGGGGCTCCTCAGTGGGTCGTCGTGTGTTTTGGCCCCTTGTCAGAAGGAGTTGGGAGATGAGCCTATGATGAGGATCAGAAAGGGGGATGATGTCATATACAGAGGAGATGAATTCATGACCTCCCATGTATATGTGCTCGAAGTTTCATTTTGCCTCATGTTCTGTGTGGTCAATAGGAAGGTTGGCCTGAATCTTCACACAGATGTAGTTATATTGTTCTTGTGTGGGGACTATGAAGGCATGTGTGCTGGAGTTTTGGGATGATTCCATGGTTATGTGTGACGGGGCAGCGTACGAGCTAGGTAACAAGTGCTGAGTGTGTTTCGGTCTCAGTGTGCAGAGTGTCTGGCGTGTGAACACTGAAAATTTTTCTAAATGTCTAGCATGTACAGCGTAAATGGGAGAAAATTTGGCTAAGTATGAAATTATTAACCGTAGTTGTACGCGGATGGCGATCTTGGGTAAGAGGAAGTCATATCGGAATCGTTATGTTGTGTGTATTGTATGCCTTGGACATGGTGATCTATGTTGGTGGTCGTTAGTACTTAGACTGGTTTGAAGTAGGTGCAAATCGCAGCAAATTCAGCTTTAAAATGGGCTCATTTTGTGTGTTTTTGTTGAAAAAACACTGTAGTGGTACTGTAGCAGTACTGTAGCAGCGTAAACACTGTAGCAGCATAAACCACTGTAGTAGCGTAGACACTGTAGCAGCGTAAACCACTGTAGCAGTGTAAACACTGTAGCAGTGTAAACACTGTAGCAGCGTAGACATTGTAGCAACGTAGAGCACTGTAGCAGCATAGACACTGTAGCAGCGTAAACACTGCAGTAGCGTAGACACTGTAGCAGCGTAAACACTGTGTTTGAACAGGTAACGTGATCAATGTTTCAATTAAACAAAAAACAAGTCAGGCCCTCCTTCTAGCACCAATTTCTGTACCGTTCAAAATCGTCTATCTCCGGCTGGAAGGAAACAAAGACCGTGGGATCACAGGACACACACAAAAGACCCTACCTTCGCCTGAGGGCGAGCTGGAATGAACAAAGGCAGAGTACCTTAAGTGGTCCGTATGCGGATCAGGCAAGGATTTCCCCAAATGTACACCGAGGTGCTATACGCTGGGTTATACGTAAACAGCGTAACAGGCGCAAATTAGAGCGTAAACAGCGTAACTGATGCGAACAGAGCGTAGACATAAACGAGCAAAAATAGAATACATGCAACAATTAATGCAAACTGTAAACGATTTTGGGAAGAAAATGTAACAATGACATTACAGAATGAGAGTACAATGCACCAGTCTAACGCAGTTGCGACTGGGACACAAGGCGGACGAAAAGCCCCAGTGGATGCAGGGATGATTGTGCGCTGGTTCGCACTGTAGGCACAGCGTAGAGGCTGTATGCTTAGCGTACAGGGTTGTCCAGCGTATAAGGTTTTCTGCTCTAGTGCTCAGCGTCTCTGCTCTCTGGTTTGCTCTGGGATTTGCCAACCGACCTCGATCTAGGGAAGAATTGGGGCTTATATACAGGTTTTGACGCTAGACTCGGGTTGGGCGACACGTGGTGCATTGACCGGGTGCAAAAGTGTAAAATTTACAAGTGTACGGTATGTTACATTTGCTGGGCGTATATGCTGAGTGTATACACTGCATCTGGTGGGCGTAGACTCTAGGCGTATACGCTGGATGTGCTGGGCGTATATGCTGATGGATGTTGGTGTATACGCTGATGGTTGCTAGCGTATACGCCCCGGCGTATACGCTGATGGACGTTGAGCGTATACACTGAGGCGTATATGCTAATGGTTGCTGCCTTGTGCCAAATCTTGCTTTGAAGTGCTGTTCCCATGCCGTCCTTGGAGATTTCATGCCGGGCGTATACATCGGTTATACTTGCTGAGCGTACATGTGAGACGTATACGCTAAGCGTATACGCCGGGTGTCTACGCTGAGAATGTCGGGCGTATACGCTAGGCGTATACGCTGTGGATGTGAACTTGAGCGTATACGCTGGGTGTATACGCTGAGACTGCAAACTTGGTGAAAATTATCTTGATCTCCGAAGTTGCCATGTGTGACACTAGATGTAGCTATGGTCGTCTGTGGGTCCCAGGGACCTACTTCGCGTTGGAGAAGTACTAAGCTTGAAATTTTGTGGTGTTTCAGCCATCAGCACTAAGAAAAAGATGTTGGTGAGACATTGGAGCCTGAACAAGAATAAATGGTTGGGCCCATTGCACCTCAAATGGCAAGGCCTAGCCAACTTTTAGACACAAGGATCAACCAACAACAAGAAGCAAGGCCTAGCACACAGCCCATAGGCCAGCAACACCAACAATCGCCATCGCCACCGCAAGATTACCGACCGTAGATGAGCCATCTTAGGGCCATCGCAAAGATAATTAGTTGGGGAAGTAGGGATGAGGCCAATCTCTTCAAGGTGATTGATGATGAAATACAGATTACCATATCAATCAATGTTGCAAGGGGCAAGATCTCAATTTAAACAAGAGGAGGGGAATCACATTGGTCACAACAGATCTCTAGAAATGTTGCATCATTTCAAGTACAATTAGAAACTAGTGAAGGTACCACAGTGGTGGTCATGCAACACCAGGATGTAGCTAAAGCAGTAGAGGTGGTTGCAGACCACATCAAAGAATCATCTAATGTCCCTATTGTGCCACCAACAGATTTCATAGGAGCACGTGATGCTCAAGTTCTGGCCGGTACCTCAATGACTCCTGCGGAACATGAGGATGCTTTGGATTACTTACTGCAAATAGGACAAGTAATGACATCCTTAATTAATATCCACCAAGATGTTACGGTGACACAATCAAACCTCATTTCCACTAAAGAAAAGCTTATCATGGCTGGGGTTAGGGCTAAATATGCAAAATATGAGTTGCGGAGACTCCAAGAAAAGTTTATCGTCCTTCAAGCTGAACAGCGGGATCCATTCCAACTTGTTGCAGCCAATCAGTTAGAATCATTTAGGATAGAGCAGTTAAATAAATTATTAGTGGATAATAAAAGGGTGGCAATGGAAAAAGAGAAGGCTAATTGGGATGCTTCAAAAGCATAAGCTCGGACATATGCACGTGTGAAAGCACTCAAGACCTTACAATAAGAGAATAAACTTTTTGTTGCCGAGAATCTTCGATTAATGATAGTGGAAAAATAGAAGAACATTCTCAAGGAAAGTTTCCAACAAATGCGAGAACTAATAAGAGTCAACCAAGATAAAAGTTGCTTAGCTAGAGAGAACATAACCCTCTTAATGGAGGAGGTACACACCATCTGACAGAAGACAGTCATTGAAATAAGTGCATGGCAAAATGAGGCTAAGAGGCATGAATAATTAAAGGTGCACTTCCATGACCAAGTGGGGATGTATAAGGAGATCATCGAAAAAGAGATTCGTATGGCTAATGACCACATTAATTCTTTTAGTGCTTAACACATTGACCAGTGATCCATATTGGAGACTTATGCCTTCACCCACCAAGCAGAATTAAAAAGCTAGGACTTGCAGATCCAGGATCTCACAGAATACATGGAGTTGGAAAATCTACGGTATTCCAACTTGGCCATGTTAATAGCAAGGCACCCGAGAACTAAGCTAGAGAAGTAGGTAGCTA
Source organism: Gnetum montanum (assembly GCA_015680685.1). Lineage (NCBI taxonomy): Eukaryota > Viridiplantae > Streptophyta > Gnetopsida > Gnetales > Gnetaceae > Gnetum > Gnetum montanum. Next base: position 1,110,681 of record MNCI01004113.1, on the reverse strand, counting down.
CCACCTATGCTAAATATAAGATAGAGTTTGTAGAACATAAGAAGACATTGCAAAGACTAGAGGTAGCAAACTTTGAACTAGAGGTGGTAAAAGCTAGCTACCAAGGTCAAAAAGACGTAGCAGTAGAATTGGCTCGATGGCTTACGGATTATCAAAAATTCAAAGACAAATCCAAAGCCTATGAGGAGGAACAATGGCTATTTGCTGCATGGTATGTTAAAGCCAATCAAATGTTTCCGCAACTGTCGTGCCCATGGAAAGTGCCAACTCCACTAAATATCAAAACATCAGCATGGACAACACATGATCCTTAACAGAGGAGGAAAAACCTTAGGCACTTCTTCAAAAGGATCCATTTCAAAAGCCTTGAGCACAGGATAAAGAAAAGAAGCCCATAGAGGAGCCACCGCCACAAGGAACCACATGAGTTCCAAAAAATTTTGTATTTTGTGTTGGTGTCTAGATTTTTTTTTATTTAGTCCCACACTGTGGCATGAAATAATCCATAGTCATTCAATAATCCCATAACTATCCATTGTTGTAATCAAATGAACTTGTTCCTCATTTTGTTTGACTCGAGGATGAGTTTTTATTCAGTCGTGGAGTATGATGAATCATAGTTTGCCAGGCTCCAATATCAGGTATGCAATATCATAGCTTGAATTCGATATCATATACATGATATTGTGATTCTTGTGTTAGCCTATAAATATAGCACTTAGGCGCACAATAAGAAAAAATTACAATAGTGAGTCTTTTAGGTTGAGTTTTTTGTTAGTTTCTAATTCTTTTCCAAGTGCATGCCTGTAGTGTGATGCTTGTAATTATACAAAACCTTTGTTCAAGTGTGACGTACTTGGACATGCACATGATCAACAATAAAAGTCAAGATTACTCCATCATTGTAGCATTCATTTAGGTTTTAATTTGTTTTGATTATTTATTATTTATTGTTGTTTTCTTAGTTACTATTTCTTTTATTGTCATTTACTATTTTTGTTGTTAATGCGGAATGAGCACGCCTTAATCACAAACATTTAAGTGTAACTATGTGGTAACTCAATAGCATATCAAGTAGTGCTTCAAGTGATGTGCACTTGGTAATCCCAAAAGTAATACATGAAGTCCAAGATGCGTATGAATGATTAAAGACAGATGCTGATCATACTTAAGCTAGCTTAGATCTTATTCCCTATTGCTCATTAGCTTGATTAAGATATCTTTTATTGTCCTTAGGAGTAACATAGTAGTAGAAACCACATCATACACCTCACTCTAGACTAAACCATATGTGACAAAGCAAATACTGGTCTAGGTGGGAAGACAGTGAACTGCGATCAACGTATAACTAGTTAGGTGCCACAACTAGTCTTTCCACGAAGTTCGACCAGATTGCACGTACATGCTCGTATTCATATGGTTGAGTGTAGAGGTACCTCGTTACTCATCAATATCGATTTGGTTTTGTCAGAGGCCTCTTCAGTTATTTGTATTAATGGAACCTTCTCTAAGGCTATTGAGCTTCAAAAATTAGTATGACAAGGATGCCCTTTAACTCCTTATCTTTTTATCCTTGCTATTGATGCTCTTGGAGTTGTTCTTGGATCTCACAATGAATCTATGTGGCTAAGAGGTATCTCTCTTCCACAAGAAGGAAAGGATCTTATTTATAGCCAATTTGCATATGACACTTTTGTCACTTTGCTTGAGGACCATGATAATTTTAACACTGCCTTGGATTGCATTGACATCTATTGTAGAGCATTAGGAGCTAAAATCAACAGGAAAAAAATGCAACTTATTCAATCTAGCTTCTCTCCAAGGCCTACTTGGACTTATAATTTTAATATCAAGTGGCTTTCTCCTTTCAATATTTTCACCCTTTTGGATATCCCAATTGCTTTATTTACCACTCCCACTACCTTATGGAATAATGTGGTGGAAAAAGTGAAACATAAAGCTTGAAGCCCTTATTTCTTGCAGGTAGATTTATCGTGGTTAATCATATTTTGAGCTCCACTCATGTGTATTCCTCTTCCTTTATGGCTTCTTCCAAATCTTCTTTTCAGTGCATCAACAAAATTCTTAGGAACTATTTATGGGGGGATAAAGACAATCACAAAGCTTTTCATCGAGTTGCTTGGGACATATGCACTTTAAGCAAGGAACACGAGAGCTTAGGCCTCATCTCTATCGAGCACCAAAGTATTTTCTTGGCCTCCAAGTGGGTTGCTCGTTGTATAGAAGGAGAGGAAGCTTAGAAGATCTTTTTTAGGCATAACATTTTTTGTCTTGGTAATCACCATAGATGGAAAAACACTCGTTGGAACAATTGGATCATCAACGAAGGTTCTTAGAAGATTATAGGTTCTTTCTTGTTCAAGCAAATTTGGCGGTGGTAGAGTCAACTTAAAGGCTTTTTGCAATGGAAACCTTCCTAGATAAGCTTGAACTCTTTGTCGATGCACTCCATCTGGTGGTCTCCTATTTTTAAAAAGAGTCTGGGCTAGCTTTATGATGAATTCTCTCATAGAGCCAATCATAATCTTCATCATGTTGTTAATTATTTACTATTAGGAATGATTCTACTACCCTCCCTTGGCAACATGCCAAAGTAAAATGGGGGTTTCAAAGATAAGATATTCTTCTTTACCAACACATTGAGCATGTTCTCTCCAACTTTGGTGCTCCTAAGTCGCATAATAATACTCTTTGGTATGACGATTGGTTTTGGCTTGATGGTTTCCTCTGCGTTCTTTACACCTTTCTAAAGCCAAATCTTGGTTTCATGCACAAGAATTCCAACTCTCCACTTTAAATAGAAGATGGAATGTACAGCTTGAGGATCACCATTGGAAAGCTATTTTTCATCGTGTTTGGACTTCCAATGCTTAATGTAGCATCGTTTATTTTTTTGGTCCTTGATTCATCAAGGTTTTCCTATTGGACATAGGCTTCACTTCTTAGGAGTTGATTGCCCTAAATGCACCATTTGTCAAGTCTATGACTCTTTTGTGCATGTTTTTTGGGATTGCTTGTTCTTTCGACAAATTTGGAAGTGGTGTCAATCTCTCTAAGTTTTTATTCCTAACCATTATGTCAGATTCCCTCTATGTATCTTCAAATATGACTATGTTAAGCAACACCTTCAAAAAGCCTAGAAAGTCCTCTTATTTGAGATTATTATTTTTTATTTGGAAATGTCATCTACATGCTTGGTATCAAAACACCAATTACACTGTATGAAATGTTTTATTGCCAGTAATATTCAACTTCAATGTTAAGAACTAAGCTTTACCAATAATATTACTTAAGAACTAAGCTTTACCAATAATATTACTTTTTCTTTATTGTTGCCGAGTGAGGGGTCATCTTGCAACTTTGGGTTGGTCCCCCAACACACAAAAAAAATATTTTGGAACGTGTCCAACTTTTATTTTGTGAGGGCAAGGGCGGGAGAAGGCAGGAACAAGAACAGCAACAGGCAGAGACGGAGCGAGGGAGCGGGCCAAAGGGAAGGAACATGAACATAGGCATGGGCGTTGCCAACGGCATTGGTCGAGTGATGGCAGTCATGGCCGGACGGACGTGGTAATGGCGGTATTATTATTGACCTAATATAAATGCTGAGAGCATTTCAGCATTTCAACAAGAAGCCCTCTCGCTCTTTTTTTCTCTTTAACGCTCACGCTCACGCTGTGGCTTATTCTGCTCGCGCGCTCTTGCTCCTGCTCCTGCGCTCTCTCTCGATCCGTGTCGGTGTCTGTGTCTTCACAGCAACGAACGCGAACACGAACACAAACCCTAGCAACGCGATCGGTGGTGTAGAGGTTGAGGTTGAGGCTCAGGCTCAGGCGGAGGCTGAAGCTGAAGCATAATTTTGTGTGTGTGATTATTGACCAAAGTATACTCTACGCTACTATACTCTACTCTTGCTGGTTTTGCCAATGGACCTCCTTTTCAGGTTTTCCAAGCTCTTATTCAATTACAAAAACGAGCAACAACGGCGGCGCTACCAGGTAAAATAAAAATGAAGATTGATCAAACTTGTAAAATTTAACTAGCTCTCCAATTTTTTCATTTAACAAATTTCAGTTCTTTTTCTTATTTGTAACCACCGCCGGCGATGTCTCTCTGGGATTTCTCTGTTATACCCTGTTGAATACAGCGGGGATGACGAATGAAATGAGTTACGGCCGGCGTGTTCCCTAAGTTCTTAATTTTCTATTTATTTAAGTAGAGAAAACTAGTAGTCTTTCATTAAGTACTAGAAAAGTCTAAATCACCTGCGTATGGTTCTTCTTAATGAGGTATTGCAAGAAATATAGAAACAAAAATGACTTTAAATATTTAAGTGAAACTAATTGAAATTGATAAGTTCAAAGTACTAAAATCAAGCTAAATTCATTCAAGAATAAACATATAAATACAGCTATTTAGTCCTATAAATAAGCAAAAGCCAAGAATAAACATCTAAATACAGCTATTTAGTCCTATAAATAAGCAAAAGCCAAGAATAAACATCTAAATACAGCTATTTAGTCCTATAAATAAGCAAAAGCCAAGAATAAACATCTAAATACAGCTATTTAGTCCTATAAATAAGCAAAAGTCAAGCTAACCCTTAGCTTTCTAAAGAGAAATCAACATACTCCTAAACTGTTGAACTCTATCTACAATAACAGAAAAGCTAAGCTAAGCTATGATAAAAAAAAAAAATATGACCTATAATATTAGAAAACTAAGTTAAGCCATTATAGCAGAAAAGATGAGCTCGAAATTTAACAGGATCAAAAATATAAGCTAAAAGTTTTTATAAAAAGCCATTGTATTCCCTAATTATAAGCCATAGTTCTATTTGTCAAAAGTTACATTAACATAATTTACAGGGCTTTTTATACATTCTCTTAGATAGTCACAATAATTAACATATTTAAGAAAGTGATTTTCTCAAAGTTGACTCATAGCTAGTAATGGTTTCAAGTACGTATTTTATTGTCATATGAGCTTCATCAAACTTTTGAATTTGCTGAGCTTCTAGATTTAGTTGCTAAAATATCTTCTCATAATTAAAAATTAGTTTGAATGCTTGGATCTATTTTTTCGGCTATGGACTGCTTCTTTTTCCTTTGAAGTATATCTAAAGATCATTTTGCTTCTGCATCACCACTTTGTTGGGATAAGGTGGGGTTGATGATGATTTTTCTTCTGCATAAATGGCTATATGATGATTTGATAAAGTGTAGCACTATAATCCCTGTTTCATTTCTTGACTTTATGCAAATGGAAAAGCAACAATTTAATCTCTATTTCAGTTCATAGTTTTATGCAAATTAAAAGTACTTATGATAAATTGAATTTTATGATTAACACATTAAATAATTTTTGGAAAAAATAGTATCATTTGAAATGGTTTGGGTTTATTTCATAACTTTAGTATCTATGTATTCAGTTTCTAGTTTGATGTTAAGCTGATTTTCCTTTTGCGTATTTGCTGTATGTTAATGAATGATTTACAAATCGATTTTCCTTTGTGTATTTGCTGCTTTTGAAGGCTATTCTCTGTCTGATTTTACTTTTGCATATTTGTTATTATTTATCAGGTAAGTAACCAAGTAAGGAACAAGGTAAGTATTCAAAATGTTGATTTTTTTAAAGGAATCAGAAAATCAGCAAAGAAATTGGCAATGACAAAGTTTAAAGAAAGTATAGGTATGTCTGTGTCTGTTGATGGTCTTAATCATTATTGGGTTTTCTTGTTTTAAAAGTTTTATGAATTTGATAAATATTTCAATTACAGGACTTACAGTTGTTCTTGATCATGAAAAAAATGACTATCAATTTTGCCAGAAAATTGAAACTTCAAGAAAAAAATATGTTTCAGACAACAAAGATAGGTGTGTTCATATTTGCTGATGTTTTTAATCATTATTGAGTTTTTTTATTTCATTTCAGTGATTTATTAATTGATAAATATTTTAATTGTAGGACTTGATGTTCTTCCTTGCCATAACATTAGTTATTTGGAATGGCCTGAAAAGCAACCAACGCTTTCTTTTCAGAAAAGATATATTTTAAATTTTAAAAGCTTGTATTTCAGCAAATTTTAGTAGAAAATAACATTATTATTGACATGTTTATTACTTAGGATCTTAAAAGTTCTCTTAAAGTATTAAAAGATGAGGTACAAAGATTCCAAGAAGAAGCACAAGGATTTTCAGCAAAGTTTGAAAAGAGAATGCTACAATTTGTTAAGCCATCACAGTTATTTTGATTGTCTTATCACAGATCAGTTATTTTGATTATCTTATCACATATACATAAAAATTATGCTTGTTTAAACATTAATTAATTGATAATTTGTAGGACCCCTAATAGCCTCCATCTAAAGATTAGTACAATCTTTTTTCCAGTCCTCTTAGAACATGGGATTATACTTAATATTAGCAACTAATAAGTATATGACTCATAATGATGGGTTGATTACAGGCCTACGTACCTACTTCCCTCATTAGACTTGACAAGTTGTTGATAGGATGAGACCTTGCCCCTTCTCATAATCCTAAGGATTGATGTATTTATTGCATATCATCTAACTTTAATAGCACTATGATACCTAAGAATCGTTAGGTGCACGCGTACACACACAAGTAAAAGCTTTAAAACAAATTAAAGTCTAAGTATTTAATAGAGTACTATAGTTACATGTACAAATGTGGGGTATCACATAACTCCCCTCCGTTAGGAGATTCACTCATGGGAATCTAGAAACAAAAATGATTTAAGATTATTTATTTTATCCTCCATTTCCCAAGTAGCCTCATGTACTCCATGGTTTTGCCATTTAACTTTAACTTGACGAACCTCCCTATTTTGCAACCTTGTTACCCAATTGTCTAGGATCCTCTTTGGCTGTTCCATAGTTGAAGAGTTTGCCTCCACCTAAATATGTTGCCAATTCAAAACATGAGATGGAATTGAGATATATTTTCTTAACATGCTTACATGAAAAACATTGTGCATGTGTGGCAACTGAAGGGGTAAAGCTAATTTATATGCCACGGGTCCAATCCTTTCCAAAATATCCAATGGTCCAATAAATCTTGGTGCTAACTTTGACCTCTTTGCACCTTTAACAATTGTCTTCATGGAAGAAACTTTATGAAAAGCCTTGTTATCCATTTCAAATTCTAGGGGTCTCTATACTTTATGAAAAGCCTTGTTATCCATTTCAAATTCTAGGGGTCTCTATCTTTTATCTACATAACTCTTCTATCTATCTACTACTTGTTTGAGCCTTTCCCGTATAATTCTCATCTTTTGTTCCATGTCTTGAAGTAATTCTGGTCCAATTATAGTTTTGTCTTCTAAATCACTCCATGGAGTAGAAACTCTACATTTCCTCCTATAGAGAACCTCAAAAGGAGCCATGCCATGCCTATAGACTTGTGATAGCTATTATTATAGGCAAAATCAACCAAGGGTAAGTAGTCCTCCAATTTCTTGGATTATCAAGAACATAAGCTTTGAATAGATCTTCGAGCACTTGATTTACTCTTTCTATTTGATCATCTATTTAGGGGGTGATAAACATTGCTAAGATTTAATTCAGTTCCAATAGCCCTTTGATTTTTTGTTAGCAAAATTTAGATAAAAACCTTGTAGCCCTATCAGAAATTATCTTTAGAAGAATTCCATGTAGCCCAACAATGTTTTCAATATAGATTTTGCTATCCTTTTTGCACCACATGTCTTAACTAGGATAGGATAAAGTGTGTTGACTTAGAAAATCTGTCCACAACCACAAGAATAGAATGATTTCCTCTTTGTGACGTTGGCAACTCAACAATGAAGTCCATGTTGATTACATCCCATTTGTTCTTTGGCACATCATGAGGACATATTACACATGTTGGATGCCTATGTTCAGCTTTGTCTTGTTGGCAAGTGAGGCACTTGGCAACAAAGGATGCTACATCTACCTTCATTCTTGGCCACTAAAAGTTTGATTTCATGTTTTGATCCATTTTGTTTCCACTAGGGGGCCTTGCTATAGGAGGATTATGAAATTCATACATGAGCTTTTCTCTAATGTTATTATTCATATGCTCTGTTCTTGAACCTTAAAACTTCATCATTTCCCATAGTGAAAAATTCTATCTCTTAGTTTTCTAACATTTGAGACTTGATCTTCTGACAAAAGGAATCATCAATTTGTGCTTTAATTATGATGGATGAAATTTAACCTTTGATGTCTATTATGGCCTTCAAATATCCTCTCCTACTTAATGCATTAGCTACTTTACTACCTTTTTTTTCATCATACATAATTTCAAAATTGTAGTGACTAAGGAATTCAATTCATCTTCTTTGCCTTAGATTTAGATTTTGTTGTGTAAATTGTACTTTAGGCTTTGGTGATTGGTCCACACTTGAAAACTTTCTCCATACAAATAATGATGCCAAATTTTTAGTAAATGGTCAACGACTACTAATTCCAAGTCATGAGTAGGGTAATTCTTTCCATGAGTTTTGAGTTGGTGGGACCCACAAGCAATTATCCTATCATCTTGCATTAAAACACAACCCAAACCTTCCCCTTATGTATTGGTGTAGGTCACATAAGGCTTGCTAACATTGAGCATGGGTAGTATCAGTGTAGTTCTAAGCAATTGTTTGAGTCTATGAAAAGATTCTTGACATTTTTCTGTCCAATTGAACTGCTTGTCTTGCTTAAGAAGACTTGTTAATGGAGTTGCCACATTTAAAAAATCATGAATGAAGCACATATAATATCTTGTTAGACTCAAAAAATTGTGTATTTCCTTCATATTTTTTGGTATAGGGTACTATGTCATTATTTTAATCTTCTCATTATCAATTGCTATGCCACTTCTTGACACTACATGCCCTAAAAGTTGCACACTTTCTTGCCAAACCACACATTGTTTAGGCTTGCAAATAATTTATGATCTCTTAACAATTGCAAAATAATTCTAAGATGCTGTTCATGTTCTTTATAACTCTTAGAGTAAATTAGAATGTCATCTATGGAGACTATCATAAATGAGTCTAGATATGGCTAAAAATGTGGTTCATTAGACTCATAAAATACTCTTGGAATATTAGAAAGACCACAAAACATCACTATATACTCAAAATGTCCATATCTGGTTTTAAAGTTGTTGTGTAGATTAAACTAATACTTTTTGCATTGCATAGTAATTATTAGTAACTCTAATTGGTTTATATTAATTTGATTATTTTATATGAATTCAATATAACAGAGAGTTGGAGTCAAGGTTGTACAACTTGATTGCTAGAGGAGAACAAGAAATTTCATAAAGAATTACAAAAGCATAGAGGTATAAATTATAGTTTTATATGTGTTTAGAATTGTTGCACAATAAGGTTTTCACATATTTGTTTTGGCACAAGTAACATTCCAGTATACTGCAAGATTAAATTAGCATTGTTGCAACAAGAAATCGTTAGGTTTTCAACAAGTTTTTTAAAAAACAAAGCTATTTTTACAATTGAGGATTTAACAAAATCTGGAAAACAAGTGTGCTTGTGTTTAACAAAGTATTTGGTCTATTTGCCACTTAAGGTATGTTAGTTTTATTGTATTTGTTTATTACTTTATTTTAAAATATTTTAATGATACCTTTAATTGGATATGTATTTATTTTTGTTTTTTAAAATACTAGAGTATATATTTTTAAAGATTTAACCATTATTTAAATCTATTTTGCATAGATCTAATGTGTATTTTCATATGGTCAAATGTCATTTGGGAAAACTTATACCATGGTGAGTTTTTAAAAGTTATGAAACATATTGTTATTACTATAAATGATTGTTAAACCTTTGATGTTTAGATGATATTTTTCTCATACTAATATTTGATGATTTTTTGTATGCAGTGATCTAATTGCATTTTGTGATGAAACATGTAGACTGAATTATAGATCAATAAAAAAATTATTCAAATTTTGTTTTTAGAGAAATGATTTAGGCAATTACAAGGTGTTAATTCATATGACTAAAATCAATCTTTTAACAATAGATTTTCATCATAGATATTCTTTTTGAACAAAATACTTTATTAAAAATGTATTTAATTTATGCACTAAGTATTTTATGATAACACAATAGATAAGTTTTATGGCTTTTTTGTATATTAGATATTTTCAACAGTTTATTTAAAATAGTCTTGGCATCCCTGCTACAAAGATAGTTCTTGTTAAGTTAGTTTTGAATACTATAATTTCGTAGAAATCAAAGACAAACAAAAAATGAGTGGCTGCATCAACACCACAAAATGATTACAATACTTGTGTGATTTCTATTGTGTGAACAACTACTGTAGTCATTTTGTATAATAATGGAGGTACTACTACAATGCTTGTGTGAACGAATGGAGGTACTACAATATTTGTGTGAACGATTGTTGTAGTCATTTTGTGTTGTTGAAGCAACTATCTATTTTTTTTTTCTAATTTCTATGAGATTTATGACATTCAAAATTGACTCAACAAGAATTATCTTTATAATAAGGATGTTAAAACCGTTTTAAATAAACTGTTAAAAATGTTTAATATACAAAAAAGTTATAATACTTATATATTGTATTATCATAAAATATTTAATGTATAAATTAAATACATTTTTAATAAAATATTTTATTTAAAAAAGATATCTATAACAAAAATCCGTTGTTAAAAAATCTTTGACTTGCTCATTATAGATTTTAGTTATTTGAGTTGACATTTTGTAATTGACTAAATCATTTTTCTGAAAACAAGTTCGAACAATTCATATGTTTTATCACAAAATGCAGTTGGACCACTTTGTACAAAAAAAATTATCAAATATTAGTATGAAAAATATATTATCTAAGTATCAAAGGTTAATAATCATTTATAGTAATGACAATATGTTTGATAAACTTTAAAAACTCACCATGGTATAGGTTTTTAAAGATGATATCTTACCATATGCTAAAATACATATATTAAATCTATTCAAAATAGATTTAAATAATGATTGAATCTTTGAAAATATATACTATAATGTTTTAAAAAATAAAAATAAATACATATAAAATTAGAGATATCATTCAAATATTTTAAAAGAAAGTAATAAACAAATACAATAAAACTAACATACCTTAAGTGACAAATGGACCAAATGCTTTGTTAAACACAAATGTGTTGCACATTTGTTTTCCAGATTTTGTTGGATTCTCAGCTGTAACAATAACTTTGTTTCTTAAAAAATTTGTTGAGAATCTAATTAATTCTTGTTGCTACAACATTGATTTAGTCCTGTAGTATATTTGAATGTTACCTGTGCCAAAACAAATATGTGAAAACTTTATTGTGCAACAATTCTAAACACATGTGAAGTTATAATTTATACCTCTAAAAATATGTAAAACTATAATTTATACTTCTTTGTTTTTGTAATTCCTTATAAGATTTCTTTTTCTCCTTTAGCAATCTAGTTGTTGTGCAATCTTGACTTCAACTCTTTGTTATATTGAATTTATGTAAAATAATAAAATTAATATAAACCAATTAAAGTTGCTAATAATTACTATGCAATGGAAGAAGTATTAGTTTAATCTACACTACAACTTTCGAACTAGATATGGACATTTTGAGTATATAGTGATGCCTTTTGGTTTTTCTAATGCTCCCAGGGTATTTTATGAGTCTAATGAACCACATTTTTTGACCATATCTAAAGTCATTCATGATAGTTTCCATAGATGACATTTTAATTTACTTCAAGAGTTATAAGGAACATAAGAAGCATCTTAGAATTATTTTGCAATTGTTCAGAGATCATAAATTGTTTGCAAGCCTAAACAATGTGCAGTTTGGTAAGAAAGTGTGCAATTTTTGGAGCATGTAGTGTTGGGAAGTGGGATAGCAATTGATAATGAGAAGATTAAAACAATGAGATAGTACCCTATACCAAAGAATATGAAGGAAATACACAATTTCTCGAGTCTAGCAAAATACTGTATGTGCTTCATTTTTGATTTTTCATGGAAATTAGTAGTTGTGTGGTCATTGCACTAATGTGGGATAAAACACATCCCAAGCCTTCTATTTATGAAGAAACATGAGGACCAAACCCCAATCCTCATACATGTGGGATAAAACACATCCCCACATTAAATGTAACATAAAAAGAATTACATTAATTGTTGTATTTCTTTTTATTTTGCATTTAATGTGGGGATGTGTTTTATCCCACATGTATGAGGATTGGGGTTTGGTCCTCATGTTTCTTCATAAATAGAAGGCTTGGGGTAGCCTTTAGGGTGTTCTTTGAAGTGAAGGGTAGCCTTTAGTGTGTGCTTTGAAGTGAAAACATTGTATTAAGATTTTTCCTTGGAGACGTGAGTCTTGTTGGTGTTGATTTGAGATTTGTTGGAATAACAGATTGGGTGTTTGGAAAAGTTACAAGGACGGCTTGTGTCTTGAAGATTTGAGAAGGAAGAATAAAAGGCAGATCAACATTGTTGTGGAAGTAGGGTAAAAAGGCTCGAACCACATAACTCTCTGTGTTCTTGTGCTATTTTTATTATTTTCATTCTGCTTTCATTTTGTTATCATAGCAAATGTTTGCTAGAGTTTAGAATGTTTTGAGAGTGATTTATAGTGTTTTTTGACTTGCTACAGCTCAATATTTTGCCTCTAATGATTTATTCAGATCTGTAGGGTTTTAATAATTTCTCTAGAGCATTTGTAGTGTGTTTCCAGATCTAATTGTTTTTAGATCTGATTATAACAAAAAGCATATAGGATAGTGTTGGATAGGTTATTGTTTCTTTAATCTTAATCAAGTACAAGAATGTAAATGTCAATTAGTTTTTAATGCATCTCTTACTAGCAGTTATGGGTGGTTGTATTGTTTCAGCTGTAAAGATTTTTTTATTGCTAATTATCTATTATTATTAATTCTTTTTCTCAATAAATAAAAATCAAGATGAATGCGACATGTTTTAACATTTAAGTAGTAAATGTTTCAAGACATAAAGTGAGCCACACAAAATTATTTTGAAGCTTTGGCTAATATTCGGCTAACCCAGGAGAGTAGGGAGAGTAGGGTTGTACTTGTGGAGGAGTATTCCAAGGAGCATTTTAATAAAATCTTAGGGAAGTATTTAGGTCCACTATTCTTGCCTATGTTCATATTGTTTTATAAATGTAATATGATTTCTAGGATTTTGTTTATTCCATTTTAGTCATTTTGTTTTTGTAAGTATGCCTCCTATCAACTATGAATTTTTTTTTTTCAAAACTTAAAATACATCCAAGGATAAAATTGATAGGCAAACAATGGCAAATATGATAATTGTATTAATTGAATTGTGTAACAGTCTAACAAAGAAGTGCTAGTATCTATTCATTTTTTGAGGTTTTACAGTAATGTTTCATAATTTTGTTACTGCAATTTTCATGCTAGTAATTCCTTCGGATTTTACAATGATGTTTCATAATTTTGGTATAGCAATTTTCAGTTATTGAATTTCACATGTGTGTTTACTTGGACTATTCAACTTGGTCCATGTCTGAAAATTTACTGAAAACAACAAAGGTGAAAATAGGGACTCGAATAAAATGGAAGTGTTTGCAAAAAGAGAATCAATGTTAATTTAATAGTTTATAGAAAAACAATTTTAAAGAAAGAAATGAGTGTAATATTCAAAATAGACAAAGACACTATAAATTAAATACATTGGAAGCAAACGTAATAGCTCATTTATGAGTAAAAAATAATGATAGTAACTTGCATTCATGTTTTTGTGCATGCTTACATTTGCACGTATTTATCTGCGTTGAGAAAAGACACATAAAATTATGCTTTGATATGAAGTGGCTTCTTGGCAATAAAAGTGTGAAAGGAGTGTTGGATAGCATTTGGTTGTTTTTCATTTTATTTTTTCCTAATGTTTTCTAAATTTATATATGATGAACTTAATGAAATCCAAAAATGTTAGTTTGTTGATGTTTGCGTTAACATTTGTTAAGAACATTGGTATTGCATAAATTTACTTTATTCATTGCACTTCTCTATCTTCACAATATAAAAAACTTTCAAAAGTTCTAGAAATTGCTTGATAAGGTTGCTTTAGAAGTTTAATATCCACCAATTCTTAGTTTCATAGTCATCATAGATAGAGGGATTCACAGATATGGACCAAATTTCTTTTAAGCTGACAGATTTTGACGTTATGATAGATGTAGCAGGGTGCAAGAATATAGACCTTATTAATCTCTCTTCAAGTTTAATCTTGCATTTATCCTTGGATGTCTTGACTAAGATTTCTTAATTGTGGTATGTTCATAGATATTCTTTTAATTTACTTGGAGAATAAATCTCATTTTTCATTGCCTTGAGCATTAGAATATTGTTTGAGATAAGTGTTTGGAGTTTTTCCTATTGCTCCTTTGTCAAGCCCTCCTTTAGAACATTTTCAAGCATTTTTGAAGGCATAATCGTCTATCATTCTTTCACAGACTTTCATTTTTTCTTTTCTAAAGTAATCCTTTCATAAGTTTTATCTGTTTTTACTTTGACATCTTTGGCTTCGATACAATGTAGAAAATTAGTGAAAATTAAGTCACAGTATTAACTTATCCCTAGCAGGATTGTTACACAAGTCAAAATTATATAGTATAAATACTTGTACAAAATTCATTATCAATACATGTTAAGTCACAATATTAACTTATCCGCACCAGGATTGGTACAGAAGTTAAAATTATATAGTATAAATACTTGTACAAAATTCATTATCAATGTATGTTACAGTATACATTCTTTGTGTTATAATCAGATCTGAAAACACAGATCTGAAAAACACAGATATGAAAAACACAGATCTGAAAACACACTACAAATGCTCTAGAGAAATTATTAAAAAACCTTACAGATCTGAATAAATCATTAGAGGCAAAATATTGCACTGTAAGAAACACTATAAACCACTCTCAAAACATTTCAAACTCTAGCAAACATTTGCTGTGATAACAGAATGAAAGCAGAATGAAAACAGTAAAAAGAAAATAGCACAAGAACACAAAGAGTTACGTGGTTCGGGCCCCTTTTACCCTACTTCCACAACAATGCTGATCTGCCTTCTATTCTTCTCAAATCTTAAGGACACAAGCCGTCCTTGCAACTTTTCAAACACACAATCTGTTATTCCAATAGATCTCAGATCAACACCAACAAGACTCACGTCTCCAAGGTAAAACCTTGATACAATGCTTTCACTTTGAAGCACACACTAAAGGCTACCCCAAGCCTTCTATTTATGAAGAAACATGAGGACCAAACCCCAATCCTCATACATGTGGGATAAAACACATCCTCATATTAAATGCAACATAAAAGGAAATACAACAATTAATGTATTTGGCTTTATTTTTCCAACAAACTCCCCCTTGAAGACAAATCTAATTAGCCTTTAAGAGATGTGCACTTCTGATTAAGCTTCAGTTATCCCAAGCTTCTTCCTACAGAAAATGTGTTTTTCAGCTATCACTGGTTTTGTTAAAGCATCAACAAACATCGAGCTTTGTATGGACCTTTTGAACATGCACCAAGCCATCCTCTATGATTTCTCTTATGAAGTGGAATCGGCCATCTATATGTTTTGTCCTGGCATGAAAGGTAGAATTCTTTGCAAGATGGATTGCACTCAAACTATCACAAAACACAGCATACCTTTGTTGTTTTAATCCAAGAGATTGCAAAAATCTCTTCATCCATAACATCTCCTTGCATGCTTCTGTGAGGGTTATGTACTCTGATTCAGTTGTAGATAAAGTTACGAGTCGTTGTAGACGTGACAACCAACTCACTGTTGCACCACCAAAAATAAATGTGCACCCTGTAGAAGATCGTCTTGTATCATGATCAGCAGCAAAGTTTGCATCTACAAAGTCTTCAATGTGCAGATTAGCATCTCCAAAACATAAGCAATGCGCTTTTGTGCCTTTTAAATATTTTAAAATCCATTTGACAGCTAACCAGTGATTCCACCCATAGTTGGTCATAAATCTACTAACTACTCCAACGGCATAAGCAATATCAGGACGTGTACAAACCATGGCATACATCAATGACCCAACAGCAGAAGTATATGGGATATTTTTAACCTTTTCAAAATCCTCTTTTGACTTTGGACAGTCCTTCTTTGATAAATTAAATTGTGCTGAAAAAGGTGTACTTACAGGTTTTGCATCCTCCATGTTGAAACACTTTAGAACCTTTCCAATGTAGTCTTCCTGACTCAACCACAGCTTCTTCCTTTTTCTGTCCCTGTAAATATTCATACCAAGAATTTTCTTTGCCTGTCCCAAATCTTTCATAGCAAATTCTTGGCCCATTTCCAATTGTAAATGTTTTATCTCTGCTATATCATTTCCAGCAATTAGCATATCATCAACATACAACAACAACACTGTAAATTTACCTGAAATATCTCCAGAGAAATACACACAGTGGTCTAGGTTGTTTTTCTGATAAGATAGCTTCTTCATGAAAGTATCAAACCTTTTATACCACTGCCTAGGGGCTTGTTTTAAACCATATAAACTCTTTTTCAGTCTCCAAACCAGACCTGAACCTTGTTGTTCTTCATACCCTTCTGGTTGTTTCATGTAAATTTCCTCCTCCAAATCTCCATGGAGGAATGTTGTTTTTATATCAAGTTGTTCCAACCCTAAGTCCATGCAGGCCACCAATGATAGCACTGAACGTATAGAAGAGTGTTTTATCGCTGGAGAATTTTTTTTTTGAAAGTCAATACCTGGTTTCTGTGCATAGCCTTTCACCACCAACCTAGCCTTGAAACGTTTTTCCCCATTTGCCTCTGCTTTAATTCTGTATAGCCACCTGCACTCCAAGGGTTTTCTCCCTTTTGGCAATTGAACTAGCTCCAGGTTTTGTTCTGTTGGAGTGATTCCCATTCATCATTCATAGCTGCCTTCCACTTTGTGGCATCAACACATGTCATGGCTTCCTTCACTGTTTCTGGTTCACCATTATCGCTGTAAAGTACATAATTCAATGAGGGAGAGTACTTGTCAGGAGGTTTGGTAGTTCTGGTTGACCTTCAAACCCAATGAGACACATCTATAGCTTCTTGTTCATCATCTTCTACCTCATTTTCTTGCTGTCCTGCATTTTCTCCTTGCTGTCCTAAGTTCTCAGCTTGCTGCCAAGTACTTTTAGCATGTTGTCCAACATTTCCAGATCTGGAAAATCCATGAGTTTCATCATTTTCAATTTCTTCAGTCACGCTAGGAGGAGTCCTTATGCTTTTTGAGCCATTTCTGTCCTTGTCTTTCTTTTGCAGCTCACTAAACATCACATTTTCTCTGAATTTAATGTCCCTTGATCTCACTACACGTTTCAATTCAGGATCCCAAAATCTAAATCCTAACTCATCTTCTCCATATCCAACAAATATGCAACTTTTAGCCCTGTCTTCCATCTTAGTTCTGTTTTCCTTTGGAAGATGCATAAATGCCTCACATCCAAAAACTCTTAAATGATTGTATGAAACGTTTTTACCTTTCCAAACAACTTCTGGAACAACATTGTCAATTGAAGAATGTGGAGACCTATTCACCAAATATGCAGCAGTCATAACTGCCTCTCCCCAAAATGTCTTAGGTAGGCCTGCACCTGAAACCATTGTTCTAGCACGATCCAGCAATGTTCTGTTGCATCTTTCAGCAACTCCATTTTCTTGTGGTGTACCAGGAGGGGTACGAATGTGCCTAATTCCTTTGATGTTGCAAAAATCAGCAAATACTTTAGAAGTGTACTCCCCACCATTATCAGTTTGCAAACATTTTATTTTTCAAACCTGTTTCATTTTCTACTCTTGCAACAAATGTTTTGAAAACTGAAAACACTTCATCTTTTGATTTCAGCATATAAACCCAAACCTTCCTTGTACAATCATCTATAAAAGTTACAAAATAAATAGATCCACCAAGAGAAATGGGATTCATAGGACCACAAACATCAGAATAAACCAATTCTAACAATATTTTTTTTCTGTTGTCCAAATCCTTACGAAAGTTTACTCTCTTAGATTTTCCAACTAAACAGTTTTTGCAATCAGTTTGAGCATAAGAAAATACAGGAATGAGAGTCTGATTTTGAAGTACCTTTAAGCTTGACCAGCCAATGTGTCCAAGACGTCTATGCCATACTTCAGAATTTTCTGTATCAGAAACTGTTGCAATAGAGTTGCATGAATCTGCCATCAATGTATATAAGCTGCCCTCCTTCTTTCCTTTCAGAATGGTCATGATTCCCTTGGAAATCCTCCAATGCCCACCTCCACTACTGAAATTCAGACCTGAATCATCCAGCTGTGGAACTGAAATCAACTTCTTTGTAACTTCAGGAACATGTCTAACGTTATCTATTGTCACCTTTGGCATCCCTGCTTGTTGCAAACTTATACTTCCAATTCCAAGAACTTTTAAAGCTTTTCCATTAGCAGCATATACAAAACTAGATTCAACTTTATGATAAGATGCAAAACAAGACTTATCTGGACAAATATGAAAGGAGGCACCTGAGTCAATCAACCAGATGTCACTGCTACATCCATCTGCCATCATTGTACATTGTTCTTGAATAAGAAAATTGACGTTTTCATCAGCTACATGTACCTCTGATGTTCCTTCTTCTGACTTCTTCTCCTTTCCTTTTCCTTTATTTTTCTGTGCTTTCCATGCAGAGCAATCCTTCTTCAAATGACCTTTATTCTTGCAGTACTAACATTCTTGACTTTGAGTTCTGCCATGTGATACTCCTCTGTCCGTGCTTCTCCCCCTACTTGGGAAACGTCTCCTACTTTTACCTCTTTCCTCTGCTACATGAACATTTCCAGATCTAAAAGATTCATCTACTCTTCCTTCTGAATCCTGAAGAGTAGACACAACCTGTTCAAATGTCATAGATGAAACACTCATAGAAGTAGTAATAGATGTCACAATTGTAGGCCAGGAATCAGGTAAGGAGTCTAACAAAGCATAGGATTTAACTAGACGTGGAATAACAATTTTATATTCCTCCAACTTATTCAGATTTCCTATCATCTCATCCAAATGATCTGAAAAAGACAAATCAGATCTCTTTTTGCATCTAAAAACTTTCTGATAAATGTGAAAGGTATTCAAACCTGATACTTTGTCAAACCTATTCTTCAGCGTTTGCCACAGATCATGCGGATCCATATCCGATTTGATTGAGGCCAAAATCCCATTGCTTAGGGTAGGATGAATGAAAGACAATGCCCTAGTCTTAATTTTCCTCCAATCAGCAGTTGACATTCCTGTTGGTTGAGAGGGATCTAGGGCCTCTTGGCAATCCTTCTGTGCTAAAACAGCCTTCATCAAAATGCTCCAAATGTTCCAGTTCCTTCCTACCAATCTTTCCATTGTTTGTAGCCTCTCCATCTTTTTAAACCTTGCTCCGATACCAGTTGTTATAATTAGATATGAAAACAATTAGATACAGATCTGAAAAACACAGATCTGAAAACACGCTACAAATGCTCTAGAGAAATTATTAAAAAACCTTACAGATCTGAACAAATCATTAGAGGCAAAATATTGCACTGTAAGAAAAAACAGTAAAAAGGAAATAGCACAAGAACACAAAGAGTTACGTGGTTCGGGCCCCTTTTACCCTACTTCCACAACAATGCTGATCTGCCTTCTATTCTTCTTAATTCTTAAGGACACAAGCCGTCCTTGCAACTTTTCAAACACACAATCTGTTATTCCAACAGATCTCAGATCAACACCAACAAGACTCACGTCTCCAAGGTAAAACCTTGATACAATGCTTTCACTTTGAAGCACACACTAAAGGCTACCCCAAGCTTTCTATTTATGAAGAAACATGAGGACCAAACCCCAATCCTCATACATGTGGGATAAAACACATCCTCACATTAAATGCCACATAAAAGGAAATACAACAATTAATGTATTTGGCTTCATTTTTCCAACACTTTGTTGCTTCAATGAATTATTTAGAAACTATACTGAGGTTTTTGTTCTATTGAGCATAGGTAGAATCTTTATTACATTTGGTCTTATTTGTCTATAGATACATTACTCGTTGTTTTGGGTTTAATTCTTTCTTTGAGAATTTATCTTAACTACACAGGTTGGATGGTTCATACAGCTCTCCTATTGGAAATCTCCTTTCTCTTTGATGATGAGCATCTCATTTTCAAGTAACCGGTTGAGAGAGGGCATGGTCTTATGTGAACCTTTGTATGTCATATGCTTGTTTGAATGTTCTCGCATTCCAAGATAGATGTTGTTCCAGACTTGTTTTCTGCTTTGGATGAGTTTCACTTCTTAATCCATTTCATCACAAGTCATTTTTACTTTTGCGTTATTCCAATGGAAAGTGTTTGCATGTATATGTCTTTTGTAGATATCAACTCTACTATTTTCATAAACTACAAGTAGGGTCTTCTTGGTCAAGATATGTTTTCCTCCTCCTCCTCCTGCTTATTCATATCCTTTTATGCTTGCTTGATCTTTTCCATGTGTCTACACACATGTATTATTATTCATTTTATAGTGTTATTTATTAACCATGTGAACCCATGCATCCATTAGAGGAAACAAACATCTTTTGTTGGCCAAATGATCTTGCTTCACATTTCTATGTTTTATTTGTTGCATTGCATAAGAACTTTTTAAAATTTATGCTATTAACATATAGTATTATATAGCATTCTCATGAATAAAAATAAAACTGTAACTTATAACTTTTGTTGACCCATTGTGTAGGCATGTAGCAAGCAACCAGTTACCTAAATTAGCCAAGAGTTAAAGAAATGGAATAAAATCTTATTTTTACCTTTTTTTTTTCTTGAAGAGCATGGTAGTGATTTCACTTTTGATTCATGGTTATTGTTTATGTCCATTTTTATTTTCTCTATATATTTTAAAAATAAGAAACTAGAATGTGTTAGAATAGAATGAATTATTTGGTTCAAAATGAAAAGAAAAAAAAAGAAGCTGGAATCATTAATTAATTCCCATTAGTTGATACGAGCGATGTTGACATTCAGTTGTGATCATTAGTGTGGAGGCAAAACAAATATTCCTTTGACACAACAGTTAAAAACCATGTCTGTTGTACCTCTTTCAATATATAATATCCAAATCACAGAAAAAAAAAGGTAATCATCCATTTCTTCTTTTTCTAGAACTTTAGATTGGAAATGAATATTGAAACCTATGATTGAAACACATTGCCATGATAACTGTCAGTTGGTCATGATTTTCCTTTTTGACATCTGAAAACTATTTAGTATGTAAAGTTAGTTATTGCCTGTTGTAAATTGTTGACAGTTGCACTATGAATTGTTAATAATACCTTATAATAATTTCTTTTTATACCAAATACATGTATTATAAATAGTACCATGTTTAGAATTTATTTTTGATATGAGCAATTTGCTATTTATTTATTGATATTTCAATGCGTTAGCCCCTTTTATTTACAAGTATTTATGTTCTTTGATTTGTGCTAAAAAATGCTTCAAAGAAAGAATTATATGTTTGATGATACATATTTACATGCTTTTTATAGAATGAATCCACATGAATTATGATTTTCAAACCTTTGTACATAAAATAAGCAGTTTCATGTAATCTCACAATTAAGATTTAGTTGTATGGTGCATTTTTTTCATGTGCCTTGTGTAAAACATCTAGCATTTCAAATGACACTAAATAATCTTTAGCAATATTCTCATCTCCATACCTTTAACCATCATTTACCTGTTTGCATTTATCTTTAGGTTGTGATGAGTTACCTTTTTGGGGTTGCTTGTTGGAGTCTTGGATTGTGAGATTTTGGAGTCCCATCGTTTGTCAACTCTTGTACTTCCAAGTGGCCTTTCTTGTTGCAGAATTTGAACCAAGGAATGGATGAAGATGGTGCAAATAAGCTGTTCCTTGGCTTGAAATATGATCTTTGTCCTCTTTGTCGACCTCTTCCTCCTGGATTCTCTTCCTCTTGGCTGAAATCTTGTTGCATTGATTTTGGAATGATGAATTACTTCTTTCCCAGGAATTTCTGCTTTTACCTTTCTTTTATTGCCCATACCTGTTTGAGGATTTTGTGCACATAGACATTTTCATGATTTGAACTTGATCATTTTAGGTCTTCAAGACCTTTAAGACATGACACCAATTCATTAATGGTGTAGCCAGTGAGGTTTTTTGTTTTGATTATGGTTGTGATGGCACAAGTAAACCTATAATCCTCATACAACATTTACCTTGCTTTCTTCACCTTTTGCTCCATGGTGTGGTTACAGCTATATTCATCAATATTCCTAAGTACACTGGTGAACCTTTCCCAAATGTGCTCAAGAGGTTCACTCTTAATGATTTTCATGTTATGAAATTTCATCCTAATTTTTAGCTACTTGAACTTTTTATTTGCCTTTCTGCCCTTATATTATTTTTGGAGGGTGTTCCAACACTCTTTGGCTGTGTCCTTATACCATTCTTGCATTGCTTGACTCACTAGCACTAATACAACCAATCATTTTGGCTAAGGCATCTAGCTTTATATCTTGTTTAGTTTCCTTATTTGCTCTCTTGTTAAGGCATTTGTATTAGGAGGAATAACAAAACCATTTTTTACTTACTTCCTTACTTTATTAATTTGCAATAATGATTTTAACAAATGAGACTAATAGACAAAATCTTGAGATGTATTGAAGATTGCACTACACCTTGGAATGTCTTAGGTAAAAGCCATGTTTTCCTTCTTTATTTGTTTAAGCTTTAATACCATTTGTCAAGTATGCGGTGGTGATGTGGAAAACCTAGGAGTGTAGCGGAGATTATACTAAGGCTTGAGGACGCTAGAAGTGTAGCCATAACTTGAGCTCAAGTGAGCCACCAGTTGGAATTTGGATTGTACGAATGGATCAATTTTCACAATTCGTAAAAAAGCTTGAAAAAATAACTGGTCACGAGGTCACTGCGGATTGTGGTGCTTCCTTTTCTAGCTTTTGTGAGTTGAGTGTGATTCGTAATAGGTAGTGATCTTGCTAAAATTGATTTCCGGAGAGTAGCACAAGCTAGTCATGACTGTGATGTGACTTTGGTCATGTGAATGACATGACAAGGATGTAGTGTGATTTAGCTGTGAGTTTGGTGTGAGACTTGTTCTGAACATGAGTTTAATTGTAGTTGATCATGATTATCTATTCACTGGTTTTCTGCCTCTATACTTGAGTGTATCTTATTCTTAAGCAACAGTGGAGTCACATCTTGCTAGTAATGAGATAAAAACACACAAAATAAAATCTGATTTTTGAGATTTAGGAAATTCAAGTCTAGTCGAGGGCTGAGTCTTTTACAACTCAAGGTCAACTTTGCATCTGCTGCCCAAAGTAACTTCTTACATTAAGCATTTATGAAATTGAGGTTTAGTGCCTTCTAAACATGTGAGAGCATAAAGTATCAAAGAACATGATATGAATTGTTTCAAATGTTGACTAGTGCATGAATTTTTAAGCTTTGCATGGCCCATTTCTTATGCCTATGTATGCTGTAGAGAAAATATTAAATAGAATATATACCTTGATTCTGAAACTTTTGATTACTTTTTGTTTACCTTATTGATCTTATTTTTCTGTCTGATTTCAAGGCTTGGCTCTTTAATGATTGATTTGAGAGTTTCCTTGGCTTTGGTTATACTTTTCAGCATTTTATTGTTTTGACTATTGGTCATTTCTATTTTTGATAAGATGCCTCTTAGCTTTTTCCTCTTTCATCAATGTTGGTTTTTCCTTTGTGCTTGCCAATTTAATAGTTCTTAGGCTTTTTGCTTCATAAAGTTAGCACTCAAGTTTTAAAGACAGATTATCACAACCATCAAAATTATAGCATTCAAGATAGTAGGCCCTTTGTGAATGCTCTCCGTTAATCCTTCTATATCTTGTGCTGCCTTTTTATCAAAAAGCCAAGGAATTTTAGGTTGTGCTTAAGTATGAACAAAGTCAAGGGAGTAGTCATAGACTTTGTTTCTCATTATTGTAAAGCCTTCAGATTCCTGATTTTGCTTGTATAAACTCTTAAAAATCTTTGTTTAAATATGTCTTCTGCTATAGCTTTCAGTTATATAATGCTCTCTAGGTGTATAGCCTTTGATTGTCACCTACCATCATATCATAGCAATGTCACTCAATTAACCTTTAGCAACTAGAATTTCATTAATCTAGATTTTTTCTTAATTTTCTTTGGGGGCAGGGAATTGAACTATATCTTATATTAATCCTGAAATGCTTGAAGCTATCAATGCCATCCAAGGTTGGAATTTTTGTTAGTTTTTCTTATAATATTCAGATTTAGTTAAGATTTTTCTGAACTTTCTTTTTGAAAGAAATAAGATTAGTCTCTTTTCTGCAATCATCCGAAATGAGATGAATGGAAGAATATTTGAACAATTTGAAAAAGAAGCGTTCAACTTACAAGGATATGATTTGGAGGCATAAGAAATTAAATTTCCAAACCAGAATTAACTTT
This sequence comes from Gnetum montanum, assembly GCA_015680685.1. Lineage (NCBI taxonomy): Eukaryota > Viridiplantae > Streptophyta > Gnetopsida > Gnetales > Gnetaceae > Gnetum > Gnetum montanum. Next base: position 1,086,046 of record MNCI01004113.1, on the reverse strand, counting down.
TCGATGAAAAGATATCTTCTTTAGCAAATATTCTTTAAGGACCTTCTGAAAGATGATGATCTCAAATTCCTTGCTTCTTTTCTGCTTTTAACCTACAAGGAATGATAAAATTTTTTGTTTGCTTTGGTTCATGGATGCATACATTACCCTTAGCCATGTGCTAACACCATGGTTGAATGACAGACATCTAGGTGCTATCATTGTATTACACTTCAAAACCTAAAAGAAATGAAAGAGCAAGGATCTGCTGGCAAGCTTGGAGATGTATTTTATGCCAAAGTAATGAAAAAAACACTATTTACAGAAGTGCTGAATGTAAAGCTTTATCATAGTTAACTTGATGGTTCCACTCACTATCAAACTAAGATGCTCAAGCTACTGCCTAAGTTCAATCATCCAAAAGATATTTTTCTGAAAAATTTTAATACCGTCAACAGCTGATTCCACAACTTAAGATGATCTTATCTGAACATTCGTAGGAATTGGACCTTTTGTGAGTTCTTCAATTTAAAGAGGAGTTTAACTATTACAGGCAGAAAAAATATATTGTTTTCATGAACTTCTAACTTTTGGTTTCTATGTTGATTCTCAATCATAGTGTAAGACCATTTCTTATGGCCAATTGTCGAAAGCAATGATTTTGAATAGAAATACCTCGTTTCAAAAATTTTTATTATTTCATTCTTTACTTCATTGACTCTCTTTTTCTCTGCCTCTTTGGTGCTTTATTTTTAAAGAAAGTAATAACATTCACCTGAACTGCAGCATTCAGGACGATGTTTTCTTATCAAGTACTCTACTTTCATTCTCCCAAATGTTGTGCAGCTTGGTTATAAGAAAGCCATGGAATATGTATGAAAAATCATAGTAGTAGGAATGGATATCTAATTCTCCTTGTTTTAAGATCTTGAAATTCTGTATTGCATTTTGCTGGTATGAAATGCTAAAAATATCATTTTAAGCATGTCTTCCATGACATAACTTATAATATTAAAATGTTATCTCTTTCGATAGTCCTTAGAAGTTTTCTGCCATCATACTACAGTAGTGCCATTAAATGTTTTTTTTTTAATGAATTAACAGCATTGTAAGTTTAGAATTTTTTAATTTTGAAAGTTATTGAGCTATGTTTTCTAATGAATGTAGAATACTAACATTTGCCAATTCCATTCAAGGTTAAAGTTTAAAGAAACAAGCTCTAGTTGCATTTTTAAAGTCTCTTGCAAGTCTATGATAATTTGATGTGCTAGGCCCTTGAACTTGATTTTTTGAAAGGAATCCTCTTCTTGTTCTTCATTTTCAATATTATATATAGAACATCTTTATTTTTAGTTTCTCCTTCATTGTTTTGTGGAGGCAATGAAATATTCTAACATTTTATAAAAGCTTTCAAAATAGTTTGCCTAGCTCCACTTGACAGAATGCAATTATGTTGTTTTGGAATAACAATCCATTTGTGAGGTTCCAGCCCAAGCTCAATGGCTTGGAGTAGAGGAATTTGTAGCTTGTATTACTCTTAGATCATTGGGTTAACTCGTAAAACTTTCTTTTATTTCATGTTAGTTGCGATCCTTTATTTTGGTGTTGGGAGCTTGTATGTGAATTTGTTAATAACCATTGTTGGATTGAGTATTTGATATTGCCCTTTGAAAATTTCCTATTTTATCAATTTGTTAGTCTTGCTTGGGAAAATTTCATGTTGATAGTTTCATGAATATACTTAGAGCTACAGAAGGAACTGAATGTGGGAATGGCCTATGGTTGCAAGATTTGTCAAAACTTTTTATGCAAGTTTTCAATGTTTTCCTGTGGTTTATGATTAACTTTTGGTAATGGTTTTTTCACAAGTTATTTTAAAGTGATTTATAAGTAGGTGAACCTTTACTCAATGATTAAAGCATTCACTTCTAACCATTCAACTACACATGCATTACCTGGAAAAATTGTAAAAATGTATGCTTAGGTCAATAGAAGGTAGGTAGCTAGTTATAAAAGCAATTATATATCACTCATTTGCCATATAGGTTAGTCCAGTTTGGTTGGAAAATGATGACAACAATTCAAATTGTAATATAGTCTTAAAATAAACATGTAGGATGAAAAATAGCTACAATTTTTTTTTTGAAAAATGTGGACAACAATAAATATGTTGGCATATATACATAAACATACTAAAAGATTTTACAAAATGAAATGAAAATTAGCTCTTTGAAAAGTTCACTTAATTTTCCTCTTAAAATTTCTTTCTTCTAATTCATTTCCTCATCCTTAAGATTTGAATTTGTCAATTCAATGTGTTTTTTGCATTTGTTCTGAAGTTTGAATGTAATAGTAATGATTTTAATAGTTTTCATTGGTTATAGGACTTATAACTGAATATATACACTTGACTTTGCTAATAACAATGTATTGTAGTATGTGGGATCTTGAGTATTGAGCCTTCAAGTGATGACACCTTTTTTTAATAAGGGAAGGGGAAACAGAGGAAAATTAAAGTTTAGTCCAATGAATAAACCTTTATTAAGCATTTCCAATTATTTGAGTTTTATCTTATGTAAATCTTTAACTCAATGAGATCATTGCGTATGAAAAAGGAAAGAAACATGAGAAGAGAGATGAGAATGCATTTATTTAAAAAGAATAGAGAAAACATGCTTACCAAGGTGCACCATGACTTTTCGTTCAAATAAAAAAATAGTGAAAAGATGTTAATTCTTTCTGTTCCATGTTATATGTAATTTATTATCACCTCATGATTCACGATGCTTTGCAAAAATCATATCTTGAGTGCAAATTTGAATTAGCACAACATTTTGATCTATTTATTAACGTAGATCTCATAAAGGTATGTATATTACTCATTACCATGCCTAGAGATGTGAAGTGGTGCTAAAGACGCAAATGCTGATTATATAGAAACAGGAGCATCTAAGGCTAAATTGTAAACAACTTTTACTTTGGTGCAATTTTTAAGCTTTGAGGAGGGAGCTTCTATTGAGGGTTTTTAACCTTCAATATCTATCATGTTTGGAATCTTGCCTCAAAGCTGGTGCAAAGCTTTTGACTTGAAAGGAATATGTTCATTCTTGTAGGTGTTGAAAGAGAATAATGGTCTATGCGTCTGGGTTCTAGGGACAATTAATTGTTTGGATGGAAGTAGAGCTCTAGTACAGTACACTGGAGTTTTTAAAGATGGTAACTTTATCAACAAACACTTTCTTTATAGTTAGCGTTTTTATGCAAATCCATATTTCTCACTTCCTTCTCAAATCCTCAATAGAACTGCAATAGGAGTGGATTTCATTAGATTTGGGAATTGAGGTAAAAACCAATGGATTTCATTAGATTTGGGAATTGAGGTAAAAACCAAATTAACAAATTGTGAGGATTCTTCATTTAGGCAATCCAATTATTTGTAGAAGCTTTGTCCTTGTATAGGTGATAATACTCTACCAAAGAATTTATCCAAAATTCCAGTTTTTGAAGGCTTAGAAGTTCCAAGGAAAGGACAGTTATTAGAAGTTTGTTATAGAGATTAGTCTGTTTTATATAGGTAATATTTTTTACAAACAGAATTGCAAAATTAGTCAATTGTCAGATGAATTCACGTGGCTATGTTCAGATGAATTCACGTGGCTATGTTCAGTACCTCGTTAGTAGCATAAAGCAACATATATTTTTGAGAAAATTTCATTGCATGATTTTATGTAGCTACTAGTCATTTTATGCCGTGTATTAGCTTTTATTTTGCTTCACTTAATACATGCTTATGTTATTTGTCCTATGTTGACTTGTTTTTAGGTGGGCTGAGGGCAAGTACTAGATTTCAGAGATTTTGGTAAAATTTGAAGGTGTTTTTCTCATAACTAAATTTTGGTAAAATTTGAAAGTGTTTTTCTCATAATTAAATAATGGAAATTTACTAGGCTAATTTTTCATATCTGTCTGGACATATTTTAATCTACCTTTACCCCATTACTTTTGAAGATTTTATTCTATAGTATTTTGAAACCTTTTTGATCCCTTGTCTATGTGGTATGCATTTTATATCTTTTAAAAAATTATCCAAGTTTAATCACCAAGTTTTTATCTTGATAGGATAATATGGGAAAATAAACATTGCACCTAGTAATAAGGTGAGGTTGGCACCTATATGGAATGAACAAGAAAAGGCCTAGAATGGCAGGGTTGTCACTCTCAGTACAATGAGTAGAAGTGTTTGTAGAAAATGTATGCCACTACAACTTTCATTGAAGGCTATCTGTTCTGCTTATTATCAATGAGTTTGCTGTACCATTAGAGGAAAATTTAAAATATTTTGGCTGCAGGGTTTCCTTCATAACAATGGTTCAAAGGTCATAGAGGATGAACAACCAGAGGTAGAGCTTAACTGTAATGGAAAGCACCAAAGCACACAGCCTGTAAATGACCAATGCTCAATTATCTCTGCTGAGCAATATGCATGTCACTGTTGGCTGTTGGCATCTGCTGTTATGGCTTGGTCACCAACCTTAAAACAGTCTTTAGAAGGAAATAGTGATTTTTGGGAGGAACAATTTCTCAACTTGTCTTTACTTGCCATAGGAGCAAAAAGTGGAAAGGTTTCTTTATGAAGAATTTGCGAACCATCTTATTATACTATTGAATCTAGAGCTAGCCTTCTAGATGTGAGCTTTGTTGGTACAGTTCAGGCTCACAATTCCTAGGTGACTGCAGCTAGTTGGATTATTGGATTATATGCTCTTTGAAATCTCTAAGCAGTGCAGATGCAAATTCATCAAGTGAAAGACTTGTCTTGACAACTAGAAGCTTTGATGAAAGGTAATGATGAATGTTGACTAACTACTTAATCATTTTGTCATGTTCTTCTATATAATCAGTAGTGTGTTTGCCTTCATTATTACTAAAAGTGATTTGTATTATTTACTAGTTCAACAATATTGGTGTGTTACCAAGGATGGCTACTACTTGTAGAGGATAAGAGTTGGAAATTTGTTTTAATTTCATTCGCATTCAATGACATCTTCACTAATCCCTTTTTTCACATAAGAGTGCTTCAAAAGTTTATGATTCATCCTGTTAGTTCCCTGATATTGGACATAGTTTTGGATTAGGAGACTACATAAATTTATTAATATTGCTACAAGCTTCCAATAATGTGATAGTTCAATGGTAATACATTAAGCATACAAAAGCATCTATTGAATCTGTGATCCATTACAAAGCTGGGTAGGGCACACTATGCATAAAATGGTGCTAGTACAAAGAAAGTATATAATCCCTATGGCTTATCCCCATTGATGCTAGGCACTGTCTTGGCAAGATAAGGGTTACATGGTATTTTTTTTCGTAGTTTTGGAATTCATACTGTATTTAATGGTGTTTATCATATACAAATTTTCTGAATCCTCGGAAAATAAACCAATACATACCCCTTATATTCACACCTCTTCATACTTAATTTTACGTCTTGCTTGTCATAAGTTCTACAAAAGTAGTGCATGGTGTTGAGGTTCATACTATATTCAGTATTGCATATTAGTATATAATTTCATCATCATCATCATCTTAGCCTTCCTTGAATTAGATGGGGTTGGTTGTATGAGTTCGTTTATGCCATTAACTTGTATAAAGAGCCAAATAAGCATTAATACCAAGATATTTTATGTCTTTCCTTATGCAAGTAAACCAAATATGTTTTGGTCTACCTCTTTGTTGGTTTCCCGTGTAATGAAGGGACCTCTTGTAACAAGAGCATTTTATGGTCTTCTTAGCACATGACCAAACTATCTAAAGTGACTTTCCTTAATCTTCTCATCTATAGGTCTAATAGCAGTTTTGTAGAATTTACCCTTTAACCTAAGGGATTCTTCTATCACAGAGCACATTACTTTCTTTCTGCTATTTCTTCCATCCTACTTTAATTTTGTTCATTAGGTAATTGTTAATCTCACCATCCATTTGAACAAGAGACCTCCGGTATGTAAATTGCTTACATTGAGTAACTTCTTTGTTTTAAATTTTAATATTTGTATCTTCATTATTTTTTCCCTCTACAATTGCAATCTGTGTATTCCATTTTCTTAATACTAACTTTTAACCCCATTGATTCTAGCGTGTTTCTTCAAGTCTCCATTCTCACAGTTAGGACTTAGAGTCATCTACCAAAACAGTATCATTAACAATATATAAAACAAGGATATCATCTTGAATATCACTGCGGAATTTCTTAGATGTTTGAAAATTAACAGATGGTACTTCCTCCTTATATTCATATATTTCATCATCCTTGGTTCTTCATTTTTCTTTTAAAGTTTTGTAAAAGTAACTTTCGTTACAGGATCTACTTTGCAAAAGAAATCAATATAGGAAACTAACTAATGAGACCGTTTTAGATTTTAAGAGAATTCAGGTTGAGTTTGGTATATATATGCTAGCGCGTGTATAGTTGACGTCCTGATGAGCGGAAATATGCATTGCAAGTTTACAGTGGCGGGAAAATTTTCAAGATGGAAGTATTTCTTGGCTAGAATCAAGAAAAACATACATGTGCAGTCAATTTCTAACACATGTACAAGGTTTTATTTTATTTTTCACATTGAATTATTATTTTAACTTATTAGGTTGATGCTGTCGATTTATAATCAGCCGTAGGGTTCTAGGATCCACCCTTGCATTGTACGGATCCCCTGACTCTTGCAGTTTTACATAATCCCACGTAAGAAGTGTGGAGTGTTGATGGTGACATGGTAGATCAAATGTATAGTCAAGGTAGGAAATAAATTCCTTTTATTATTATGTTTTGCCTCCTAACTGAGGATAATTGGATTTGTTGCGTTTTCTCTTGCATGGTGTGGTATGCTTGTGGCTTTAGGTCTCAAAAGGTTGCAGTGGTTTTTTGAAACAATATTAACTATCTATCTAGATGAATTTCAAGCTGGTTCACAGAAGCAAGCCAAGAAAATTGACTAGAAAGCTGCTTGAATCGTTTGCTGGTATTGTTTCCTGCAGAAAGCTACACTCGTGCGTTCGTGGCTGTGTGCAGATATACTTTGAACTCCAACTATGAACATGCAACCTGAGGCTGTGCAGATATATGTGACGGAGTTCATTTCTTGTGAAAATTGCATGTTTTGCAAGGTACCTCCTGAATTTGAGCCTCCAGAGTTAGCTTACTGTCAACCTAAACCTGGGAGTGCTTCTGAAATTTTTTTTTTTTTTTTTAAAAAACACAAGCTTCACCGCTGTTCTATTTCTATGCAGGTCACCAATGTGGTTCTGTGTCTCATACAAAAGATGGGCTCTTCCAAGTTTTTATGCTTGTCATCATTGCAAGACCCCAACAATTTACCAGAAGATAACATTTTTTTTGTGAGGGTTCAAGACCTCTATGTCCCTTTTGTGGATTCCTTATGCAAAGATTTCTGCCTGATTTTCTGCTTAGCGCTTCACTGGTTTAATTTTCGTCATGATAATGAACTTTTTTTTCTCAGGGCTTTAACTTGCCCCACGTTTGTAAATTTTCTTGACAGATCTCCGTGGGGGGCGTGATTTAGGAAAAAAATTACAAGACTGGAAATGCTGCACTTAGCTTTGCCCATCCTTTCAAAGTTCTGAATCAGAAGTTCAGTTTTTTGGCGTTGTTCTCACTTTTTGACAGGATTAATGGCTCTCTGGGCTGTGTTAACTGCAGTTAAAGATTGAAGCTGTTAGTGTTCAGATGTTGACATGACACATCTGATAACTTTCTAGACCCTTATCATCCTTTAGATGTTAGAAATAAAACTGTGTTAGAAATTAATGGGTTTTTGTTTTTATGCATTGAAATACCGTACTATGCGATCTTTTCGTAAGGTGGTTGTTTCCGAGATTTATCATTTAGTATGTGGTTTGGCATTTATTATCATTTAAGGTGCAAATCAAAAAGTAATAAACGTTTATAAATTTGTATTATCTGAAAACATAAAATTGATGATCCAAGCAGAATGGAGGGTGGAGGAATTAAAATTTTAAAGGAAAATTGATGATCCAAGCAGAATGGAGGGTGGAGGAATTAAATTTTTAAAGGAAAATTTTGTTTTTATTAGTATAGAGTATAACATTATGAAAGTTGGGATAAAGTTGATTTAAAAGATCTTAATTTGTGGAAGGTGGTCTATGGTTTACTGTTATATAAATATTTGATTTTGAGGAGTTTTGTTGAGGTAATGTTACTTTGGAGATGATATCGGTGAATAGGTTGATTATATTGCTATGATAAAGTTAGTATGAAAATGATTACTCATACTTTGTAGTTCTTTCATTTGATAGATAGGTCTTTAATTTTTTTTCAAAATCATTGTTTTGGGATTTCTTATTAGGCATTCATTGTGCATCAAAAACACTGATTAGTTATACTTTTACTATTTTAATTATCTTTTGGGATGTTTCGGAGGTATTGTGTGGCTTTAGTTTTCCTCTTATTTTTTCCACTTTGAATAAGTGTATGTTGTTCACTAAATATATTTTAAGATATTGTCACATGTGTAATTTATGAAAATGATAGGTTTGTGGAATTTATGAAAATGATAAGTTTATTTTGTGGAGCTTCTTCCAAAATTACCTTCAAAACATGTGCATCATTACTAACATCATTAATTTGAAATTTTTCTAGGTGTTTGCCTTTTTTTGATTTCTAGTATGAATTGCGCACATCAACTCCCAAATTAAGTCAATATGGACTTCTTTGCACCAATACCATTGTCATTTTGTGTCTCACATGACTTACCTAATGGGTGCTAAGTCTTTCATCAATGATTTAAGAACACAAGACATCTTAGTTTGGAGCATAGATTTGATCTTGCTTGAATATGAGTAGATCATCCACTTCACTCAAATTTGATTCATTGCCACCTTGAACTAGCTCCAACAATCGGTGAGCATGTTGATCATGATGCAATTTGTCCTTAATTTTCTTCCAAAGTTAAGCTATTGGTGTTTTTGAAAAAATACTCTCACAAATATGCAAGCATGCATTTACAAACCACATGTTCAAGTGTATGATAAGTGGCTGTAAACTATCTTCATAATGATATAACTTTTGATAAATCAATAATAACAAAATGAAGGGGAATGAACCTGCAATTGAATATGGACTTGGCCTATTGATCAAGATTAGAATCCATAGGGATAATTAATGATAAGCTTGGTGATGAATTTGATGTAATGCAAGCTATGTATGATAAAAATATCAACAATGTAAATGTATTTAGAACAAGTAAGAGGCACAAAATGAATAAGAGATGAGAGATCAATATGTGGAAATAGATTTGGCTTCTCTTTCCCAACAAATGAAATGCTTTATTAAAAAAACTAATAGACAAAGTTTGCCTCATAGGAAGGGCCAAGATTTACAATGGTGTGAATTACAAATTGTAAATTTAAATTAGAAATTTGGACTTAGTTCATAAGCAAAAAGAGGATTTAAATGATGGAATTTAATATGGGTTCACAAACGAATGGAGGATCCATTGACATTATTCATAGCTAAGGTCAAAAGAGGGTTGTTTTCAAGTACCATCCTCTAGGTGATGTTGACATTCTAGTAGGTGACACTAATGCTGTGTTAGTGTGCCAAGACTAATCTCAAGGATTGTAGAGGATGCTAGGATGGTCAAGGAGCTTGTAGGTGATGTAGTTGATGTAATTACTAACACTTTAGATCTCTAGAAATTCAAAAAGTGCTCTCAATCAAGAAGTCTTGATTTGATGTTTAAGCTTGGTATTTATAGGATTAGGGTTTCTACAAAATCAGTTGGAGTTAAATGCAATCAACTAAAAGTTTGTTTTTAGTAACTTGAAGGGCATATTAAGTTCAAGTGATAGTTATGATATAGATGGGTGACATAGTGACATTAATGTTACATCAACGTCACCTGCATTTACATAAGTTGATGCCCTACACTCCAAATTGTAAATCCAAGATCCTAAGGATTGTCGTTGATGCCTAAATTGATGTCAAATATTGTTGAGACAATGGTGAATGGATCCCAAGGTCACACAAAACACAAAAACAATGTTTGGAATTAAGTTCTTGCATTATGATGTTTGGGTGATGTTGACATTGTGTTAGCATCACTTGAGCATCATGAGATTAAAACATATTAACGTGTGCATTTTGAGACCCACGACATTGTCAAATTTGATGTCATTTGCCTTGGAGATGCTATAGACTAATTGTGGGAGGTTTGACAGAGTGAAATTGAGCTTGGGAGGCAAGTTTTGTGCATTGGAAATGCAAGTGATGTTGTGTAGGTAACGTTCAAGCTATATTAGTATCACTTGGATGGGACTTATTGTTTTAGACCTTTGCATGCTATCAAAATTATTGAAATTGATACCTATTGTCTTGAGGATGATGTGGACTAGTCATTAGAGGTTTGATGGGGCTTAAAACGTGGTCTAGAGATGAGTTTCTTGATAGTGAAATGTAGGTGATGTTGGATAAGTGATGTTGATGTTGTGTGAGCATCAATCAATATCACTTAAGCAAGGTATCCCATTTTAATCTTCTGAAAGCTACAAAAAGTACTCAAATTGATGTCTATCCCTTGGGACATCGTTAGGATCAACCACTGGAAGCCCGTACAAGCTTAAACTACTATTGGTGATGGATTTTAAGGGCCATTTTGATGGTCCAAGTGGATGTGACAATGTTGAAGCTACACTTGTCTTGATAATTGAGGTATCAAAAAAGTGGATACAACATTGCCCTCTTTTGATGGATGTTGCTAAGATATTGAAGAAGGATCCATTAAGAAACAAGTTAATGATAATTTGGTGATATACTTGCAAAGGAAAGGGGAAGAAATAAAAATAGGATAAGGGGAGAATGTTAAGATATTGCCAATAAACTAGTTATAAGAATGGTGTTGTGCCATAGGGAGGGGTATGACTAAATCCTATACATAAGATGGTTTAATGGATGTCATTAATTAGTGTTCATATCCTATCATACTTAAACTCTCAACACATCCTTACTAGCATTGAATACAGTTGCTTAATCTTGACTAATGTGTTTATGAGAGGAAGGGAGATAGATAGAAAGGAGTGTTTAATGAGGAATGGAGAATCATGTGAGAGGAGAGATTAAACAAAAAATTACAAAATCGAGAAAATAATAAACTAGGAAAAGAAATGAGAGACATCACTTATATATTAAGTTAAGGTTGTGGATTAAGAACTTAGAAGGGGGGTTGAATAAGTTCCCTAATTAAAATCATTGCAGCCACCAAAATCAAACACAATTTTTACATGGTTCCCAAACTTGGGTACATTAACACTTGGAGGGTTCCTTAAAAAATGTGGTTTAGAGGGCATCACAACCTTTATAAAATTTGAGCTCTGCTTTGGAGTGTTTCAATATTGCAAAACTACTTAGCTTTGCAAGGTTCCAACAAGCTCAAAATGTGGTTTAAAGGATCCTACAACCTTTACAAACATGGGCTCCACACTGGAGTGTTTTGTTGCTACAAGACCACATAACCCCAAAGGTCCCGATAAGCTCAACCAAGATGCCTTCTTGTAAGAAGCACATCAACCCTGCAGGGCTACAAAGAAAGAAAGAAAAGATCAAGGAAAGAGTATAACTTGATTTATGGAATCCCTGCAATTGAAGCTCACAACATAAAAAACATACAAAAGATGAATCAATGAAGAACACCCACGAAATTGAGGATTGAGAACTTAAAAGGAGGGATTGAATAAGTTCTTGTTGGTGACCGTTTGGGATTGCCAACATTGGGAACCTTCAGTCTCGTGACTTTGGGGATCATAGGATGTGAAGGTGTTCTTCAAATAGGGTTTAGGTGCTTATTGGTCTCTAGCAACACCAAGGCCTAGATATTTCCAAGTAAACTCAGTGGTTATGAAATGAACTAAACATGAGTATGTGTTTGTTGTTGTGAATGTTGAAATGGTTGGGTTGTGTATGAAACTGTAATTAGCTATCATAAAAAAAATTTAGCTAATTTTGTCAAATACTGTGAGTTATTGAAGGTTTCTATTTTGTCTAATCACTTAGTTTATATAGTCCCTATAATACATTACTTGTAACAAATAACATTTTATAAAAACATTTGAGCACAAATTTGCCAATCTACTCCTAATTTCCCATAGAGAGAATTCCACAAGAAAACTAGAAATAGAGCAAGATTCAATGGACTTAGAAAGAGAAAAGAAAAGAAAGTAGATTTGTGTGGTATCTCAAACATTTAAGCAAGATAAATTGACATGAGAAAACACTTCGTAATAAAGCTATTACAATTTTGTCTAACTACGAATTGTCCAAATCCTTTGAGCTCAATAAGCAATTTCGTGAAAGACCATATTAGTACACTACCAAAAATGTTGCGTAACCCACAAAGTAGGAGCTTCTATTTTGACTAGTTAATAGTTATCAAGAATTGCATTTAATAGAGTGTTTGAATAATTTGACAAATTTAGGTTTGAAATACTAAGGCAATATACTTTAAAACAATGAAGCTATTTTAATCATCTCAAAATATCAAATATTTTCTAGATTCCCAAAACACAAATAGGTAATTTTTAGACAACATTACTATTAAATTGCTCAAGATGCTTTTCTACAACATAAGCTCTTATATGGCAAACCTTAATAGAAGTTTAATATTGCACAAACATAGAGCTATAAAGTCAACCTAGAAAAGTCCCAAAATTAAATGCCAAGCACGATACTACTAAATCATTAGCTAAGTAAAACAAAATGGGAAGAAATGAACTCACAAGATTGTAACAAAGTAGTTGAATTGATGTCTTTAACAAGCCATGTTTTACAAGAAATCTTCAATATTCTTCAAAGTTGCTTTTCCCCCAAATCTCTCCCTTTAATTCTACCTTTGAAGGTCCTTTTATTGTGACCTTAGGTTAGTTACAATAATCATGAGAAGTTAAGAAAATTACAAATATCTAGGGAATTTATTCATAACTTCCTTAACAAGTTATAACTTCTATAAGAAAAATAAGCTTGTTGGTGACCGTTTGGCATTACCAACATTGTGGACCTTTGGGTCTTGTGACCTTGGGAAGTCACGGGATAAAAGTTTAGGTGCTTGTTGATCTCTGGCAACACCAAGGCCTAAATACCTCCAAATAGACTTAGTAGTTATGAAACGAACTAATCCTGAGTATGTGTTTGTTGTTGTGATGTTGAAATGGTTGGGTTGTGTATAGAATTGTAATCGGCTATCATAACAAAGATTTGGCTAACTTTGTCAAACATTGTGAGTTGTTGTAAATTCCTATTTTGTTTAATCACTTAGTCTATATGATCCTTATAATACCTAATTGTAACAAATAAAATTTTGCAAAAACCTTTGAGCACAATTCTACAAATCTACTCCTAATTATCCCTAGAGAGAAAGTTCTATAAAAAAACTAGAAATAGAGTGAGATTCAATGAATTTAGAAAAAGAAAGAAAAGAAAGCAAAATTGCATGAAATCTCAAATATTTAAGTAAGATAAACTAGCACGAGGAAACACTTCGTAATAAAGCTATTTTTGATTCAATAACTACGAATTGTCCAAACCCTTTGAGCTCAACAAGCAATTTCATAAAGACAATTTTATTATACTACCAAAAATTGTTACGTAAACTACAATGTATGAGTCTCTATTTTGGCTAGTTGATAGTTGCCAAAGATTGCATTCAACAAAGCTTTCAAAAAAATTGACAATTTTTGAATTGAAATACCAAGGCAATACACATTAAAAATAAAGAAGCTATTTTAGTACCATCAAAATACCAAATATTTTTCTAAATTCTCTATGCTCAAAAAAGACAATTTCGTTAAAATATTACTATTAAATTGCTCTTGAGGCTTTTCAACAACATAAGCTCTTCTATGGCTAACCTTAATAGAAGTCTAATATTGTGCAAAAATATAACTATGAAAGCAACCTAGACAAATCTCAAAATTAAATGCCAAACACAATACTAATTAAACTAGTAGCTAAGCAACTAAAACAAAATGGGAAAAAATGAACTCATAGGATTAAAACAAATTGATAGATTAGTAAGCCATCTTACAAAAATTCGTTAAAAGTCTTCTTCTTCTGAGTCTCTTTGCACCCCCAAAACAAACTTCCATTCTTAAAGCTCTATTTATAGTGGTTATGGATGTTCGTTATAACCACCACATGAATTAATGATAATTAGTTATAAACATAATTGCCAAGTTTCTTCCTCTTTTTGATAATTATAATCCCCAAGGTAGTTAGTTATAACTACCAGAAAAAAATAATTGACACTTGTTCAATTCAAATGAGACATTCAATAAGCACCCATTTCTAACAAGTGCTTCTTGGAAATTACAATCATACAAATAATTTCCCTTTTTTCTTAACTCACAACAACAACAACAATAATTGGGCAATCCTGGGCATTAGGCCACTGCAAGAAAGTAGTAAAGCTGATCCATATAAGGTTACAAAAGTATGAAATAGATATGCCTTAAATACAATGAATTCCATAACAAATATATATCCGCAGTAATATAAGTAACAGAACTAGGCTGACGCAGACGCCTCACAGGTAGGGCACAAGTTCTTCTGGAAAAGCCACTATTTTTATGTAGTACTGATAACAATATCCACAGTAAAGCTTACGCAGCTATCATTCACATCGCATTCATCCAGAGTTCCAGACATATACTGCTTTTCCTTTCACATTCATCCAGAGTTCCAGACATATACTGCTTTTCCTTTCACACTCTCTTCTGAAAACGAAGTTCTGAACAACCTGCAACGCCGCCGGGCGAGTTGCAAAAGGGTACGCGTTGAGAATCCCAAGCACATGTCAAGCTTGAGGAGATGGAGCATGGTGCTACGTGGTGAGCAGCGTTATGGCAGTTAACAAGTGCTGTCAAGCGTTGGAGGGTTGGCTGGAGTTGGAGGCAGCACTGCAAAAATTCAAAACATGAAAGTAGCCACAGTAACAAAGGTGGCCGCACAAAGCAAACAGGTGACGCAGCTGCAGTGCAGAACAAAGCAGCACATAGCGGTGGTGGCATTAGGATGAGGCCCAGCAGCGGGCCGTACAATTATTCTGCCTGTCGGATCCATCCATCGTGGATTGATATGTTGTGTTATGGTCGATGAGGTTGTACAAGCGTTGACAGCCAGACACGACAGCATCGTTGATAACTGCCTTAGCTTGGCAGCAGGCAGGCAACAGTTTCAAATACAGACGCAAATAACCCTCATACCTTGAAAAGTAAACTCAGGCATCAGCTTAGTCAAATATGCTACCTGGTATATGGTATTGTTATAATAATCAAATATGATGGCTCCACTGCCGTGCATTCTGCAACAACCATCTTTTTGGTGCATTATCCAGGGTTTCGAGCATCATGAATTTTACTCCACCTCTGTCACAGTTTTTTTTCCTTTAGTAAAACATTTTCACTAATGTATTTACAATCTGGTTTTTGTGTTGTTCCTGCTCCTAATGCACCCATCTTCTTCATAAGGTACCCATCTTCTTCATTCTTATTTTGATAAGGTAGCCATCTTGTATATTCTCTGGCTAACCTTTATTCAGTTCCTAAATTTTGGAATAAAATTAGGAACCAAATTTTCTTTAGCAATGATTATGACTGCACCATGAAATGGCTAAAATGTGACAATGAAGCCATTGTTGGCAAGTGTCTTCTTGGCAATTACAACCTTACAAATATCAAGGAGATCTATCTATAACTTTGATTAGAAACTTTTAATTCCCAAAAAGTAGAATTATATTTATTAAATGATTATAAATTCACACATTTTGAAATTACTAATTGTAATTTAAATAAACCTTAGTTTTTTTGTTTGTGATAATTTGTTTTTGTTTTAAAATAAAATTGTTATTGAGGCCATGTGACCTTAATATACTTGCTTTGTATCTAATTTGCCTTGCATCAATTTGTCTTTCATGGCTATCATGCCCATTGCTATGCTGCCTCTATCATACACATTTCTTGTGTGTCTTGCATCCCCTACTTCTAGGCTGCTGCGGTTAAGGCATGACACTCCTGTCGACATCACCTTTGGTTTTTACACTCATTACCGCTTGGTGTTGCTCATTTGAAGTAATGTTCTTAATCATTAAAGATTCACTATATATGTATATTTGATTTGGTTCCCCTTTCCAAGGTAGCCACATATGTGAATAATTTGTCGATATGTAACCAAAGAAATTCTTACTCCAACTTCTACTCAACAAAAGACTATGTGAGTTTGGTATATTTGCTACTTGGATAGTTACTTTACTTTTTATACGAGGTTTAGAAGCAATTTTCAATAGAACATTGGGTAATTGATCTACAATCTTCACTCTACTCTTGTCCGCTTGAACAATCTTTTTATTATATTCTTCAAGAGCCAAACTAAGTTTTTTGCATATAGACAATGACATAGTAGTAGATGTAGCACCAGAATCAACCAAACAATTGTGTAGATATTTATCCTTTAAATTCATTGTCAAAAGAAAAGGAGGACCTTCTTTATCAGGAGTGTAATCATAGCTAGCTTTCGTTGTCTTATCAATGTTAGATATATAGCTTCACTCTAATTCTTCAATTCTCCTTTCATCTTTAATAAGCTCTAAAGCTTTTCTTTGCTAATCTCCTATTTGTAATAATTGATATATGCTAATATTAGCCTTAACATATTTTATATCTTCAACTAGATCATATTCTCCATCTCCATAAAAGCCTAGTTTCTTCATCTATTTATTAGAAGTCTGATCTTGAGTACTTTGCTCTACTTGATCTTCTTTACTTTTATTTTTCTCTCTTCTACTTGTTTTAAAAGCCTTTCTCTTAGTGGATTGATTAGTAATGACAATTGGAGGCTTATAAGTAGTTGTTGATACCAACACGCCCATGCTTGCTTGGCATGGGGCCTTTGTTTATTTTAAAAAAAAAAGAGAATAAAAAAAAAGAAAGAAGAATAAAAAATAAAAAAATAAAAAAAATAAAAAAATAAAAAAAAATGGGTTACCCTAACCCTAAAATTGGCTATAAAAAGCCATCAGGGTGATGAAGTTGAAGGGGGGAGTCAGAGGAGAAGTTAGGTCACGAAGCCTTAGGCCAATGAGGCCAGGGCCATGAAGCCTTGGACTAAACCCTCTCTCTTCCCAGATTTTCTTTTCGGCAGCGATTTAGACAGTTGGGCGTCGGCAGCAATTTAGACGGTTGGGCGTCGGCAGCAATTTAGACGGTTGGGCATTGGCAGCAATTTAGACGGTTGGGCGTCGGCAGGTTTTCTTTTCTGAGCAATTTAGACGGTTGGGCGTCAACAAATTTTCTTCTATTTTCACAGCAATTTGGACGTTGGACGTCCGTTTCTCTCTCCTTGTTCTATCTCTATCTGTATTTTCTCTCTCTATCTCTCTATCACTTGGTCACATGGTTCTCTCTAGCTGAGACTATTCCCGGGTTTCCATACCCATACGGGAGGCACCCTAGGCAATAGTCTCCTCAAACGAGTTTTTCCGGTGTTGGCATGACCAAAATTTATGCATCAACACCTTTTTGGCGCTAGAAGGAGGGCCTGACTTGACCATTTTTTTCCTCTTTTCCTTTTCGGTTGGAGGCTAAGTGTTGATACCAACATGCCCATGCTTGCTTGGCATGGGGCCTTTGTTTATTTAAAAAAAAAAAGAGAATAAAAAAAAAGAAAGAATAAAAAAAAATAAAAAAAAAAGAGAGATGGGTTACCCTAACCCTAAAATTGGCTATAAAAAAGCCATCAAGGTCATGGAGTTGGAGGGGGAGGCAGAGGAGAAGTCAGGCCAGGAAGCCCTAGGCCAATGAGGCCAGAGCCATGAAGCCTTGGACTAAACCCTCTCTCTTCCCAAATTTTCTTTTTGGCAGCAATTTAGACAGTTGGGCGTCGACAGCAATTTAGACGGTTGGGCGTCGGCAGCAATTTAGACGGTTGGGCGTCGGCAGATTTTCTTTTCTGAGCAATTTGGACGGTTGGGCGTTGGCAGCAATTTAGACGGTTGGGCGTCAGCAAATTTTCTTCTATTTTCACAGCAATTTGGAAGTT
Source organism: Gnetum montanum (assembly GCA_015680685.1). Lineage (NCBI taxonomy): Eukaryota > Viridiplantae > Streptophyta > Gnetopsida > Gnetales > Gnetaceae > Gnetum > Gnetum montanum. The sequence goes on along the minus strand of MNCI01004113.1, from coordinate 1,067,952 downwards.
GGACGTCCGTTTCTCTCTCCTTGTTCTATCTCTATCTGTATTTTCTCTCTCTATATCTCTATCACTTGGTCACATGGTTCTCTCCAGCTGAGACTATTCCCGGGTTTCCGTACCCATACGGAAGGCGCCCTAGGCAATAGTCTTCTCAAAAGAGTTTTTCCGGTGTTGGCATGACCAAAATTTACGCATCAACACCTTTTTGGTGCTAGAAGGAGGGCCTGGCTTGACCATTTTTTTCCTCTTTTCTTTTTCGGTTGGGGGCTAAGTGTTGATACCAACACGCCCATGCTTGCTTGGCATGGGGCCTTTCTTTATTTTTAAAAAAAAAGAGAATAAAAAAAAAGAAAGAAGAATAAAAAATAAAAAAATAAAAAAAGATGGGTTACCCTAACCCTAAAATTGGCTATAAAAAGCCATCAGGGTGATGAAGTTGAAGGGGGGAGTCAGAGGAGAAGTCAGGCCAGGAAGCCCTAGGCCAATGAGGCCAGGGCCATGAAGCCTTGGATTAAACCATCTCTCTTCCCAGATTTTCTTTTCGACAGCGATTTAGACGGTTGGGCGTCAGTAGCAATTTAGACGGTTGGGGGTCGGCAGCAATTTAGACGGTTGGGCGTCGACAGGTTTTCTTTTTTGAGCAATTTAGACGGTTGGGCATCAACAAATTTTCTTCTATTTTCACAGCAATTTGGACATTGGACATTCGTTTCTCTCTCCTTGTTCTATCTCTATCTGTATTTTCTCTCTCTATCTCTCTATCACTTGGTCACATGGCTCTCTCCAGCTGAGACTATTCCTGGGTTTCCGTACCCGTACGGGAGGCGCCCTAGGCAATAGTCTTCTCAAACGAGTTTTTCCGGTGTTGGCATGACCAAAATTTATGCATCAACAGTAGTTAATATTTCTTTTGATTGTAGATTATATCCATTTTCTGCATTGTTATTACACTCTTCATTTGATGATATATTCTCTTTAGAACTTGACAAGGAAGAGGTATCACTAGATCCACTATTAGAAGATTTGCTTATGTAATGAACACTAGATAGCTTATTATCTGATTCAATGTCAAAGAATTTAGACATAGCAAAATCATTTTCATCCTCATCTTCTACTAACTTAGTATCTTGATGCTTATATTTTCTATTTTTCTTTTCTTACTTCATTTTAAGTCTTGCCAAAGCCTTTTCTAGTTTTGCTACTTTTTTGGACAAGTCTCTCATTAACTATCCATTTTAGATTCTTTCCTTTTTGACTCTTACTCTATCTTAACATGAGATGGCCTTGGTAATGATTTAAGCTAAGGAAAATCTTGCATAGGAATCATCATCTTTTCTTCTCTCCTTTGAGTTGTGATAATCTCTTCACTGTTCAAGTTCAGTTGTTTTTCTAACTATATAGCTTTACTAAAGTAGTCATTTAGTATTATCAAGTTTGGAGTTCTTCTCAACCAAATTGAAATATTGGGATTCACAGCCTGAAGATAAGTATCTCTATGCATTTTGTCTGATGGTCTATATTGTCTTTGAAAAAGCCCACAAATTCGTTGAAACTTAATATTGAAATTTCTAATTGACTCTTTAAATCCTTGTTTAGCTTGTACTAGCCCATAATACAATTGTTGTTGATTGAATTGATTGCCAAACTAGACCAAGAAAAGAAATTTCATATCATCCCAACTTGTGATATTGTTGTTTGGCAAGTTTGAATACCAAATCTTAGCCATATCCTTTAAATTTGCTATAAATAACCTACAAGCTTGATCTTGGTGTTGAATATTTGCATGAGCTAAAGTTAACTCAAACAAGTGAATGTATTTTTTAGCCAAGTAAGCTTTTCCAGGAATAAAAGGCTTAGGCAAATATTTGTAAACTACCTTAGGAATATCATTATAGTTTTGAAATCCTAATGGTATAACTCTTTGCCATGGATTTGCCATCTGATTAGAATTCCTTTTGATCATTGAACTTTTATATTTCTTTGTCCTTATCTTATAGATTAATAAACTAGATAGAATGGGTGATCTTATTATCCTTCTAGTCTTTACTACTTATCCGAAACTCAAGAACCTTCTTTTGTTCTTCCTCTAATGAGTAAATAGTCTTCTAATTAGAAAATTCTCTAAAACCATTGAAATCTTTCAAATTATTAGTCTATTTAGTTATTAACTAAAAATAGTATCTAATTTCTTAAGCCCTCTTGGCAACAAAGAGAATTGTTGGTGTGCTAGGACTATCAGTTTTATGAACTTAGATGACAAATGTTCTACCCTTATTCTAGTGCCAAAAGAATTGTTGGCATGCTAGGACTATTAGGCTCTTTGAATGTAATAAGTTGTTAACTTATGAACTTAGGTGATAAATTTTCCTACCCTCCTTCTAATGCTAAAAGAATTGTTGGTGACTATTTGGGATTGCCAACATTGGGAACTTCTGATCTTGTGACTTTGAGGATCATGGGATGCAAAGGTATTTTTCAAATGGGGTTTAGGTGCTTGTTGGTCTTTAGCAACACTAAGACCTAAATATCTCCAAATAGACTTAGTGGTTATGAAACAAACTAAATGTGACTATGTGTTTGTTGTTTTGAATGTTGAAATGGTTGGGTTGTGTATGAAACTATAATTGGCTATCATGAAAGAAATTTAGCTAACTTTGTCAAATACTATGAGTTGTTGAAGGTTCCTATTTTGTCCAATCACTTAGTCTATATAGTTTCTATAGTATACTACTTGTAAAAAATAAAATTTCACAAAACATTTACGCACAATTCTACCAATCTACTCCTAATTTTTCCCATAGAGAAAATTCCACAGAAAACTAGAAATAGAACAAGATTCAATGGACTTAGAAAGAGAAAAGAAACATAAGTAGATTTGTGTGGTATCTCAAACATTTAATCAAGATAAATTGACATGAGGAAACACTTTACAATATAGCTATTTTGGTTCAATTTAACTACGAATTTTCCAAACTCTCTAAGCTCAACAAGTAATTTCATGAAAGATAATTTTATTACACTACCAAAAATGCTGCGTAAATGATAAAGTACAAGCTTCTATTTTAACTAGTTAATAGTTGTCAAGAATTACATTCAATAGAGCCTTTAGAAAAATTTGACAAATTTAGGATCGAAATTCTAAGGCAATATACTTTAAAACAATGAAGATATTTTAATCATCTCAAAATATCAAAGATTTTCTAGATTCCCAAAACTCAAACAAGTAATTTCTACACGACATTACTATTAAATTGCTCAAGATGATTTTTTAAAACATAAGCTCTTATATGGAAAACCTTAATAGAAGTCTAATATTGTGCAAACACAGAGCTATAAAGGAAATCTAGAAAAATCCAAAAATTAAATGCCAAGCACGATACTACTAAACCACTAGCTAAGTAATTGAAACAAATTGGAAAGGAATAAACTCATTGAATTATAACAAAGTAGCTAAATTACTTTCTTTAACAAGCCATTCTTTACAAGAAATCTTCAATATTTTTCAAAGTTTCTTTTCCCCCAAATCTCTCCCTTTAATTCTACCTTTGAAGGTCCTTTTATAGTGACCTTAGGGTAGTTACAATAATCATGAGAAGTTAAGGGAATTACAAATATCTAGGGAATTTATTCATAACTTCCTTAAGAAGCTATAACTTCTATGAGAGAAATAAGCCATAGTTGGCAAGTGTCATCTTGGCAATCACAACCTTACAAATATCAAGGAGATCTATTTCTAACTTCCATGAGAGATTATAACTTTCATTGAAAATTTTTAATTTCCAAAAAGTAAAGTTATATTTATTAAATAATTATAAATTTTCATAGCGTAAACCTTCCTTTTTAAAAAAATTAATAGTTGCAATTTAAATAAACCTTAGTTTTTTTATTCGTGATAATTTGCTTTTGTTTTAAAATAAAATTATTATTAAGGTCATGTTACCTTAATATACATGGTTTGTATCTAATGTGCCTTGCGTCAACATTTGTCTTTGTGGTTGTCATGTCCACTATTATGCCACCTTTGTCAAGCATGTTCCTTGTGTGTCTTGCATTCCCTACTTTTGGATCCTACTACTATAGTTCAGGCATGGCACTCCCACTGGTCTCATCCTTGGTCTCTACACTTATTATCATTTGGTGCTACTTTGTAATCACTACCTTCATCGTGGAGAAGAAATCGTAGATTCAGGCCTGGTTTTGGTTTCATTGAGTCGATGCCCTGTAGCTATGTGATCCCTTGTGAAGTGGAGCTCATGAACGGGTTGTCGGAGAGGAGCTATCTTCCAAATTTTTGGCATTGCCATTAAAAAATGCCATTGTGAATACCCTTTATTTAGGATTCCTAAGCTCGCAATTTTCCAATATTTTATAGTTGTTGCCTCAAGGCCTTTTTTATGTTGAATTATTGATGCTTGTAGGTTTGGCATGATCATTTTTTTAGAACACTAATTTCATATAGATCTTCTCCTTTGCCTAGTTAGTGGGCTTGTGTTCTTCTAGAAATTTTAAGTTTTCATTTTTTTGCTGCTACATTTCATATTATCATAATTTCTTCTATGGCAAGGGTTTCTCTTTCGGAATAATGATGAATTTTTAGGTAATTTCATTAATTATTTTAACACTGTTTAACAAGAATATTATTAATTTTGTGTTGAAATTACGATCTTGCTTTGCCAACATTCATCAAATGCTATTGAGCCCTTGAACCAGATATTTTCCCTTTGTTTGGTTTGGGATTCTTAGCTTTGCAACTTAATTTTCTACCACTGTTTGGAAACCACCATAGATTGAAATATAACATAATGAATTATATGAATGTATAGCATAATAATGGATTTTTAGGTGATGGAGTTATTCATCAGTTTTCCAGAGAGTTTTTTGTGTATTTCTAGGGAAAATGATGCAAAAATTTATCCACTTAATTTTATTGTTCCTTAGACCATCCAATTTACCACTATATTGAAATTGATAAATTGATAAATTGACATATTGCAAGAACCAATGGAGATACAATTGTAAATAAACTATTTTACAATTTCCAAATTAATTCCCAAATTTCGCCTCCACTATTATACAAGTGAAAACCAAAATTTATTCATAACTTAGGTTGGAAACACCTTACTAAGCTTTCATTAATTCCATGCTTTTGAAATTATGAACTCAAAATGTACAAACCTTGCATATAAAGAGCACTTTTTCTTTAACACCTTTCTCCATCATGCTTCTCATCATTGCCCTATTTTAAATAAATAATTTAACTCTCATTTTCCAATCATCTTTGAGAAGCTAAATTGGGCAATTTCATTTGTTAATCTTACCTCATAAGATCTATTCCATAAAAGTGGTGTAAATGTGACAATAGTTCCCCAAATTGAAAATTAATCAACCACAAAAGACCATACCAAATTTTTACATGGTTCCCCAACTTGTTTACTTCCACACTTAGAGGATAGAATCCATGCACACCTCTAAACTTTGTTCCTTAAAAAATGTGGTTTGAAAGGTACCACATCCTATACAAGCATTGAGCTCCGCATTGGAGTGTTTCATCGCTGCAAAACCACTCAACCTTACAAGGTTCCAACAAGCTCAGAATGTGATTTCAAGGATCCCACAACCTTTACAAAATTGAGCTATGCTTTGGAGTGTTTTGGTGTTGCAAGACTATTCAATCCCACAGGATCTCGAGAAGTTCAATGAGGATTCCTTCTTGTAAGAAACATATTAACCCCATAGGGCAACAAGAATAAATTAAATGATACAAAGAAAGAATGTAACTATAATTATAGGTTATTGTCATTGAAGCTCAATTTAACAAACAATTTACATACAATTAACCAAATGATGTGACCATTAAGGACACAAATACAAGAGCATAGATTTGACAATGATTGCTTTTATGTGAATAGTGCTTGCACAATTCCCAAGAATTTAACGTCTTCTCATAACTTTGGAGTTTCTGACAACTCCTTAGAATTCATGCACTAGCTACCTAGTGGCTAGCATAGATGTCTCTTTTGAAGTTGGGACATCTATCTAAGATCTACCTTAATTCTTGAGAGATGTCTTCTTGAAGAGTGGGATGTCTCTTAGGAGACATCTCTAGGGAGATGTCTACTATTTTTTTAAGACATTTTCTTGTGAATGCATTCTTCTCGGTTGGGACATCTACTTTTTCTTAGAGACGTCTTCTCAAATCCTGAGCTTTGGTATAAGATTTTATGAGATAAGATTAACAAATGAAATTGTCCAATTTAGTTTCTCAACAATCTCAAAATCTGATTTCAAGGATCCCACAACCTTTACAAAATTGAGCTCTACTTCAGGATGTTTTGGTGTTGTAAACCTACTCAATTCCATAGGATCCCAACAAGTTCAATGAGGATGCCTTCTTGCAAGAAACACATCAACCCCACAAGGCAACAAGAATAAGGTAAATGATATAAAGAAATAATGTAACTATAATTATAGGTCCTTGTCATTGAAGCTTGATGAGTGGCGAGGTACCCCTACGCTCAACCATATGAATACGAGTGTTTCACGCACGATCTGGTTGAATTCCAAGGACTAAGTGCCTATGCACATTTGTGGAACAAGGATGGGTTGGTTGATCATTGTCTTCCCAAACTTACTTGTATGTCATGATTGTATGGTTAAGTAAGTTTGAGGCATATCATTTTTATAGCTTTTATGTTTTTATGTCTTGCTGCTAATAAGGGAGGAGAGAGAGAGATAACTAAGTGACTAATTTAACTTAACTACTGATTAACTAGGCTTTAAACTAATCCTAACACAAGTATTCGTTCTCACTTGCCGTACACATCCTGAACCAGCGCAACACTACTAGGATTACCAAACGCTAATCGTTATTGGGTTACCATGTGTTACACGCATGCTCGAAGTGATCGTATTGTGTGCGCTAATAACATAAATGTAAAGTGCATAAAATAGAATAAAATAAAATAAATGCATAAGAAAATAAAATAAAAGAAATGCATAAGAAAAAAAATCTCAAGTGCTGCAAGGATGAATCAAAGAGCTCGTCTTTATTGCAATAGATAAAGTGTGCTCAGGTACACAATGCTTGAATAAAGATCCATCCACACTTAGACCTCCTGCTGTAGGCACTTGGAAAATACTCTAACTTTCAAACAGACTACAAGAGTTTTGCTACTTGACTACTAAAAGACTTCTTTCATTGTGCGCTTGGGCATTATATTTATAGGCTTGGGAGCAACTACTCTAATAATTAGAGTAACCACTCTAATAATTAGAATAACTGCTAAGATAACCGCTAGAGTAACCTCTGTAATAATAAGAATAAACTGCTTGAGTAACTGCTCTAATAATTAGAATAAACTGCTAGAGTAACCACTCTAATAATTAGAATAACTACTAGAGTAACTGCTCTCATCATACCCTCACGACTAAATGAAAACTCATTCTTGAGTTCCTTACAAAATATTGGAAAGGTATGGGATTATTGACTAATTGACAATTGACGGTGAAATGGGATGATAGACTCAACATGCCCAGTGAAGGAATCAATAAGCATATTATAACATTAGTGTTCATGATCATTGTGGTGAACACTCATACAAAGATGACATCCAAGCTTTTATTTGGCAGCTTGTAGAGAAAGAGAGAGAAAGAAAATGAAGCGTGTTACTACGAATGCTAAGATTGTGTCTTTCATTGTTTATCCATAGCCATGTCACCAAACTTGCTTCTTTTGTAAATGCTCCAGTTCTCGTCCATCCTGAGTGCTTCCTCCAAGCTTAGTCCATTGTTTGTATGATCACCATCTACACACACAACACAATCACAAATGAGCAAGGATAGATAATCCATAATGTAGTTGATACATTGCCTTGATATGAAGTGCATTGGTTGAGTTATGGTTATGGAAGAAACTGGTTTGGAGATTTATCACTGGCAACTACCCAAAGTGTAGGGGTTAGGAAATTAGTAAAATGGAAAAAATTGAAAAATTTGTGCTAGGGTCCCCATGATTAAGAGTGAACCTCTGGTAGCTATAAAATGGAAAAACATGAGGACCAAGAAAGATGAAAAATATCAACAACAATGCCAATAAAATGGATCTCATGGATGGGGATGAAACAAGAAATGATTGATTGCAGGAAATATTTAAGGGAAAGAAGTTAATAATTGCACCAAAAAGAAATGCTAGTGGGTCCTCCCCAAAGCAAGCTCATGCCTTTTATGCCTTGACAAACCCACAAACCAAAGAGTCAGTAGGCTCTAGGAATGTCATTTGGAAGCAAGAGTTAAAAACTTACCCACAAGAATTCACCAAAGAAAAACAATGCATCAACCCAGAATGGACTAATGATAAAATTGGTAATGAGGTGGAAAATGGGAAGAAAGATGGAGAGGAGAGAATGGAATGGAATCTGAAGAACAAGGTTGTGTAAATCCTCTTGTGTATTTCATGGTTAAGATAACCGAGTAGAACTCATCCTGAATCAGACTCAAACCAAACACATTCAGTGACCTTGCATCAATACACTTGGCCAATCCATCCTCTTAAGGCAATAAGAATGCTTCCACAAAGAGTGACCACCATCCCAAGGAGAGTGAGATGGAGAAGCAGGAGGCAAGAAAGGGCCTTAGTTAGAGGAAACTTTCAGGCATGGGTAACATGTCTTTCCAGTGCCATAACCAGCGCTTGTAGCCCATATTGCTTTATTATGTCTATGGGGTGTGCTTTGAATTCTCACCTTTTTCTCTTTTCTCTCTCTCTTTTTTTTTGATGTTTATGTGTGAGAACCACACCATGCAAAGACTTATTTTTATTTACTTAGCTTCCTGATATTTGAGCAATGTTAGAATGGCGAAAAATCCAAGAAAAAGCATCCAAGCACCCAAGAGAATGACCAACACCAATGCATCAAATCCCCTTGAAGTCACACCCTTTTCATCCTTTGAGTCTTTCCTTGGTTTGAAAAATACCCAGCCACCAATTCATTAACAAGTTTACTTAGAAAAAGGGGATTATACAGTTCCAAGCCAAAGGAGACCATAGAGTTGTATGGATGAGTGGACGGCATGGACTCATTGCTTGTTTTACCAAAATAACCATAACTTAATATTAGCATCATAATTCAAAGGTAAAAACCAAACATTAGCAATCAATATGATATAATTCAATCCATCATAATGAGCACTTATTAGGTGATGAATAAAAGTAAATAAGGAAAACAAAGAAATAGTAAAAACATGAATGATGGTATAAAACAAAGTTAAGAAAAGTTGAAAGAATGTGTAAAACAAAAAATGTGTGAAAGAAAAATGTGTAAAACAAATATGTGTAAAACAAAAATTCAAAAAGAACTGAGGGCCTAAAATGGTTAGCATAGGTGGCCATCTCCCCCACGAATGAGTTGGAAGGAGGAGATCTAAAATAGTGAGCAGGGTTGTCCACCAAGAGAGGTAGCATGTGTATTAGCTATCCTAAACTCCTGGAAAGGTTTGGTTTGTTGCACGTTGATCAAAAGTTTCTTTTCTAAGCTCTTAGGTTTGTATATTGTCATGGCCCCTAAAGGAAAAGTTGCATAAATAATATAAGGTCCTTCCCATAGTGTTTGAAATTTAGTACGTTGTGGCACATGTGTGGGATTCCAATAGAAAACCTTATCTCCTTGTTGATATTTAACTTTCCTAATTCTTAGGTCATGACATTATTTATTGAAGGCCTTTTGCAACTCGTTAGATGACAGGAAAGCTAATTGGATTTCATCTATCAAGTTAAGGGTTACTAACTGTTGTTTCTGTGCTAGACCAAGGTCAAGGTTGAGGTCACATGCCATGGATAGTGTATAGAGCTTAGTTTGAATGGAAAGTGTTGGTAATTTACCATACACTAACTCATATGGAGATTAGCCTGTAGGGAGTTTCCATGTGGAGTGGTATGCCCAAAGAGCATCGTTCAGTTTAGTGCTCCAGTCTTACCTAAACTTGCTAACAGTTCTTGTCAATATCTTTGTAATATCCCTATTGGTGAGTTCTACTTGACTATTCACTTGGGGGTGGTATGGTGTAGTTAATTTATGCTCAACCCCTAAGTGTTGCATTAATTTTTGAAAAGTTGCACCTATGAAGTGGGTACCATTGTTTGAAATAAATGCACGAGGCATACCAAACTTGTTTATGATTTGTTGTTGAAAAAATTGTGTAGTTGTAAATGATGTACAATCCTTAACAATAGTTGCTTCGGCCCATTTAGTTAGGTAATCAACGAAAACAATGATATAGGCTTTTCCATTGGACATTGGTGTAATTGGCCCCATAAAATCAATTCCCAAAATGTTGAAGGGTTCTAATAGTTGGATCCATTGTTGCGGACCCTCCATTCTAGCAGTCATTCCCCCATCATGTTGATAGCACTCACAGGATTGGATGAATTGATGGACATCTCGAAACAATGTAGGCCAATAATATCCTATAAGCAAGATCTTGATGGTCGTTCATCTCCCAGTGTAATGACCCCCACAAGGACCCTTATGAGCATCTTGGAGAACTCACAGTTGATCTATATTAGGAACACACCATCAAACTAAGCCATCAGGACACACTTTGTAAATTTGCCCATTGATCTCCATAAAGTACTTGGCTTGGTGAAGAAACTGTTGTTTCTTCTTAAGGTTTAACTCTTGTGGTGTTTTTTGGATGAGGAGATAGGGAAGAATGCTACTATACCAGTTTGTCTCCATGGGTGATTGATTATTCACTATACCAGCAAAGAGGAATTCATTAGGCAAATGATTAGAAATTGGATACTCATCCTCTTTATTGTCCCATCACAACCGAGGTAAATGATTAGCAACTACATTCTCGGTGCCCTTGACATCAATCATTGTTAAATTAAACTCTTGTAAGATTACAAGCCATTGTATGATATGAGGGCTTACCATTGGCTTATTCATGAGGAACCAGATTGCACTATGATCTATATGTATATATACTTTATATCTCAATACATAGTGTCTAAAATTTTATAGTGCAAACACTACAACCATTAATTCTTTCTCTATGGTAGTGTAGTTAAGTTGTGCACTAGCGATACTTGTACTTGCATAGTGGATGTAATAAGGACACTTCTGGTCATCAAATTGTGTAAGTATAGCTCCTAAAGCATAGTTGGACGCATCAGTCATGATATGAAATGGTTTAGAGCAGTCACGAGCTTGTAGAATGGGTGTTTCTACTAGCTTATATTTCAGAGTTTGGAAAGCTAATTCACATTCCCTGGTCCACTCGAAAGGTACGTCCTTTTTCGTTAATTCCACCAATGGTTTGGAAACATTTGAAAAGTTCTCAATAAATCTCCTATAGTATCCAGTATGTCCAAGTAATGATCGAATATCTTTGATAGTTTTCGGTTGATGGGTAATTCCTTGGATAATTTTGATTTTCTTAGGGTCTACCTCTATCCTTGTGTGTGAGATTTTGTGCCCTAGTACTACGCCTTCTTGGACCATCAAATGGATTTTCTTCCAGTTGAGCCTCAAATTAGTTTCTACACATCTTTTTAACACTTGCTTCAATTGGTCCAAGGCTTGATCAAAGTTTGCTCCATAAGTGGAGAAGTCATCCATAAAGACCTCTATGCCATTCCCTATTTGTTATTGGAATATGCTTAGAACTAGTCATTGAAATGTTGCAGGGGCATTGCATAAGCCAAACGACATCTGTTTGTATGCGAACGTTCCCCAAGGACTGGTGAATGTAGTCTTGGCTTGGTCTTCTGGGGCTATTTGTATTTGGTTATATCCGCTATATCCATCTAGAAAACTATAATAGCAATGCCCTACGATGGTGTCTAAGACTTGGCCAACAAATGGCAATGGAAAGTGATCTTTGAATGTTACCACATTTAGTAGCCTGAAATCTATGCACACCCTCCATTTACCTTCCTTTTTAGGCATAATAACTAAGGGGCTAACCCATTCGCTATCAGCAATGGGGTATATGAACCCAACCTTGGGAAGCTGTTCGATTTCTTCCTCAACTACTTGCTTCAACTTAGGGTTCAATCGCCTCTATTGTTATCTTTGAGGCTTCATAGAGGGGTCAATGTAAATTCTATGTTGGCATATCCTAGGATTTATTCTAGTTAATTTAGGATATGACCAAGCGAAGGTCTCTGACCATTTATTTATTACCTTCAACAGTTCTTCTTTCTGTTGAGGAGCAATCTTAGCGTTCATAATTACTAATTTTCCATTTTTAAGGAACGTGTATTCCATATCGGTTGGCAATGGTTTCAGCTCGAGGGGCTCCTACTTAAATTTCTTAGGGATTTCCAACTTCCCCCAGTTGATATTTTCAAGGTTAAGACTTGGAAGTTGGCAGTGGACTTGCTCTAATTTATCTATGCTATTGATGTAAGCACAAGTCAAACCCTCAGTTAGTTTCATGCATATGAGTGAACTGCTTTCTTGATCAGCTGTCAGCCACTGGGTGTTTTCTTGTCATGTGGCTGTTGCATATAGGCATCTTTGTACATTAATCAATTGTGCACACTGATTGCATGCAGGCAATGCTAAACTTTGCACAAACCATGACCTATACACGTAATTACACCATGTGTCACTGTATGTGATGCATGGAACTTTCTTCTTCTTGATCTTTTTGAATATATATTCTTTTGATATTTCTAGGAAAAAATCATGGATTCCTAGGTGTGCGTTGATGGTGCTTAGCCATGCCCTTCCCATTATGATTGGGAGGTTCCCCTTACCATTGTTTACTTGAATCACTAGAAAGTCAGCTAGGTATGACCACCCACAAATAGTGGTAACAATGTCTTCCACCAGTCCTAAAGGTATAGTGATGGACTGGTCGGCCAACTCTAGATGGATGTTGCTCTTTTTCAATGGAGGAAGGTTCCAGGCCTTGTACATTTCTTGCGAAATCAAGTTCGCACTAGAACCTAAATCCAAAAGACCCTTGCACAACACATTTTGAGCAATTTGTGAGTATATCAGAGGACTCCTAGGATTAGAGAATTTCCTGGGAAGGTGGCCAACTTTGATCTAATCAGTGACAACATGTGTTAGCATGATCGTATGCATTGAGTGTGGTGATTGGGTTGAAGGGGGCTTCGAACTTTTGATTGATATTGAGGTATCTAAGGAATCAGCCGCTTGTGATTGCAAGGGCTTGGTTGGACTATTGGTTCTAAAGAAAGGTCTTTTCTTCATGTGGTTATTGGAACCAATAGTAGGTTGAGAGTTAACAGCCCTTGTGGTGTTACGTTGTTGCGGTTGGATAGAGATTTCACCTTGCATCGCGGGAACAAGTGGTAGTGAAGCTGTTGGTGGAAGAGATGTGGCCGGATGAGAAGGATGAAATTCTTGTAGAATATCACCTCTAGAAGAGGGGGTCCCATAATATTCATAGGCTTAGTAGTGAGGTTGAGGAGTGACGTGACTAGTAGAGTCACGTGGGAAGATTAGCTGCTGCACATAATATTTATACGGGTCAAGTTACTGGTAAGGATACTATTACCTTGGTGGTGGCATTCCCCATGATTGTGGGTGCTTTCAATATTGATATTGCTCAATCAGTTATGGTAGAGTTCCATTGGGATAATATGTTAAAGGTTGGTGGAACTACCTTGGGTTACCTTGAGGATAAGGTAACCTTCGGGGTATTTGCATTTTGTTTAATCATGGGTTGAGTGCATACACCCCAAAATCCTACAGATGTGAGATTATAGGGCAACATCTGTTAGGATGGTCATATTGACATATCTCACATCCACTATCATTGTTTATTTCTGAATCCACAACCTCTTTGATGATGGCAACTTTGCCCTTACCCTTGCTATGTGCATGTTCAGCCTCTTTCTTTTTTCTTTTCTTACTACCTTGCTCTCTAGAGTCCTTGACTATTTTAAGAATAGTTTGAAATCTATTGTCTAGGGAATCCCACATTTGATCTACCTTTGCCGAAACTTCTGATGTCATCTTTTGGATAGGCAAATTTTTCCTATTCACCATCTCTTCGAGTGGTGGCTCTTCTTCATCCTCACAAAATTTTACTCCCCTTTTCCGAAGGGAAGGATCTTGGTTATACTCTTTTGCACTTTCTCTCTTCCATATAGCTCACCTTCTTCCTTAGCAACTTGCTCCAATAGTCTTTGAATTTGATGGGACCTAAGCTCGGATTGTCTTCCTTGGGCATAAGTCCTAAGGGTTCTTCTCGTTTCATGCCTAAGCCCATCCACAAGATGGCATAGTTGATCCCTTTGTGAATATCCATGGCCAGGACAACGATGTAATAGTGTATAGTATTAGCCCATGGCAACATCCAAAGGTTCATGTCCTCCTTGTTTCCAGCCTTGGATTTGCTTTCGCAAGTTAGACACTCGGGAGTATGTTGGGTACTTGTCATTAAATAGTTCTAACATAGTACTCCACCTACGAATGGATTCTAGTTCTAAAGACTAATACTAGCTTTCCACTACTTTAACTAATGTCTGTGGGAACAAGTTAAATTTTTTCCATTCATTCTTTATGTTCTGTAAGGCACATGCATCATGGAATGCTTGTAAATGATTTTGAGGATTAGCATTGTATCCCCCTTCAAATCGTGGGATTTTGTTCATATCTAATCTCTTGATCCTACTATTTTTCTAGTGCCTTTTTGGAATTCTAACAACCTTAGTTATGTCCAACATACTTTGAGTAGCGAGGAGGGGTTCATCATGATTATCTCTTCCATGGCATCTATGATGCCTACGTTGTTCCCTACTCCCCCTTCTTTGATGTCGTGACTCTCTAGAGTGCCCTTGTCCTTTTTCCTGGTTGTTTCTTCTATGACTTCCACTTTGTCTACCTTTATCCCCATGGTATTTTTCTTTATGACCGTGTTCGGATATTGAAGGAGAGGGTGAAGGAGATGATAAATGTGAAGAAAAAGGAGAACCATCATCATGATGGTGTTTGCTACCTTCTCTTCTGCGATCTCGATCTTGATCACGATTGCAATTAGAATGTCCACCTTTATCATGAGTTTGTGTCCCTTTTTTGGACCCTTTGTGTCCATGGGTATTAGAACTTGGGTTATGAATAGTGGAATGAAGGTTCTGATACACAACCCCTTGGCCAAAGTCAAGGGGAGGAACATCGTTGTGTGGGCGACTTCCTGAGGTAGGTTCACCACCCTCATTTTCGCTTAAGACATGTGGGGCATCCTAGGACCACTTATCCTTCAAAGACTTATGATGTCTCTCCTGTTGCAAGTCCCTTTAATGTTGTGCCTCTATGGGAAAGTATTCTCTCGAGTCATGGTCTTGCATATTGTATTCTGCGTGTAAGTCCAACATGCTAATTCTTGTGAGAGCATGAAGAAGCATGCTTGAAACTGAAGGATTGGGAGGTAACACTATGTTACCTTCTAATTCTCACCAATGTAGTTGTTCATCTTAATGGAGGATAAAGGTGAAGTCTAGTATATACTCATCTGGATGAATATATACCACTCGAACTTGTTGAGGGACTCACGGATCAATGTCAAGTGTATTATGCCGTCGACTATTTCCTGTTTCAGACCTAGGTGGTGAGGCACTTTCGTATGAAGAAGGAGACATACTTGTCTATTCAGTGTGCAATGTATTCTTGTTTATTATTTTCTCAACCAACCCTAAGGGTTTGTTCCAATGATGTAAATGATTTCCTATGTTCTAATTAGCGCACAAACAACTAAGTCCTTAGCAACAGTGCCAATGATGAGTGACGAGGTACCCCTACACTCAACCATATGAATATGAGCATTTTAAGCATGATCTGGTCAAATTCCAAGGACTAAGTGCCTATGTGCCTTTGTGGAACAAGGATGGGTTGGTTGATCATTGTCTTCCCAAACTTGTATGTCACAATTATATGGTTAAGTAAGTTTGAGGCATATGATTTTTATAGCTTTTATGTTTTTATGTCCTACTGCTAATAATGGAGGAGAGAGAGAGATAACTAAGTGACTAATTTAACTTAGCTACTGATTAACTAGGATTTAAACTAATCCTAACACTAGTATCCATTCTCACCTACCGTACACATCTTGAACTAGTGCAACACTACTGGGATTACCAAACACTAATCATTACTAGGTTACCAAGTGTTACACGAATGCTTGAAGTGATCGTACTGTGTGTGCTAATAACATAAATGTAAACTGCATAAAATAAAATAAAATAAAATAAATGTATAAGAAAATAAAATAAAAGAAATGCGTAAGAAATCAAATCTCAAGTGCTGTAAGGATGAATCAAAGAGCTCGTCTTTATTGCTGTACACAAGGTGTGCTTAGGTACACAATGCTTGAATAAAGATTCATCCACACTTAGACCTCTTGCTATGAGCACTTGGAGAATACTCTAATTTTCAAATAGACTACAAGAGTTTCGCTACTTTATTGCTAAAAGACTTCTTTCATTATGCACCTTGGCACTGTATTTATAGGCTTGGGAGCAACTACTTTAATAATTAGAGTAACTACTCTAATAATTAGAATAACTGCTAAAATAACCACTAGAGTAACCTCTGTAATAATTAGAATAAACTTCTAGAGTAACTACTCTAATAATTAGAATAAACCGCTAAAGTAATTACTCTAATACTTAGAATAACTACTAAAGTAACCGCTCTCATCAAAGTTCAATTCAACAAAAAATTTACATATAATTAACCAAATGAAGTGATCATGAAGGACACAAATACAAGAGCATAGATTTGATAATGATTGCTTTTATGTGAATAGTGCTTAAACAATTCCCAAGAATTTAATGTCTTCTCATAGGTTTGGAGTTTCCAAAAATTCCACAGAATTCATGCACGAACTACCCAGTGGCTAGTGTAGATGTCTCTTTTGAAGTTGGGATATCTATCTAAGATCTACCTTAATTCTTCAGAGATGTCTTCTTGAAGAATGGGATGTCTCTTAGGAGACATATTTGGGGAGATCTTTGTTATTTTTTTAAGACATCTTCCTATGAATGAATTCTTCTTGGTTGGGACATCTACGTTTTCCTAGAAACGTCTTCTCAACTCCTGAGCTTTGGTTCTTGAGGTTTTATCTCATTGATTTGACTTCTTTCCAATCCTTGGAGCATCTTCATTTGATTGTAGTCTTTGGTTTTAGTCCATGCTCATTCATGTTCTTATCTTGGCTCATTAAGTTGTAGATCTCATGTCATTTTCCATGAGTTCTTGCCCTACAAACACATCATCCACAATAAAACTTCTATTGTACTCCATTTTCTTTAAGGTTTTAACATAACAAAAGGTCAACAATCTCCCCATTTTTGGTGATGTCCAAAACTTAAGAAAATGGATTAGTAGTTTTCATACTAGGTCTCCCTCTTTTTGGATAGAAACAAAAAAAAAAAGGGTTGGAAAAACTCCCCTTGAAAAAAAGATATATAGATATATATTTTATTTTTGTTGTTTTGTTTGTGTATGTGAAAAACTATGTTTTATTAAAAAAGAAAAATAAAAACTTACTTGAAAGGATATGGTTCTATCCCCATATCTTGATAGAGAGCAGTTAATCTTTGCCCATCAAGGGATTTGGTGAATGCATATGCAAGTTGATTTTCAATTACAATAAATTCGAGTTTAATGTACCCCCATTGAGTGTGCTCTCTTATAAAGTGATGTCGAATCTGAATCTGTCTGGTACGTGAATGTGGAATAGGATTCTTTGTCATGTTGATGGCATTGTTGTTGTCATAATAAATTGGTGTAGATCGAGGTTTTGCCTCTAAATATTTGAGTGTTTTCTACATCCATAAAAGTTGAGCATAATAGGTTCTATTGTAGAAAGAATTATAGAAGTTTGCTTTTGGTTATTCAAGAGATAAGTCTTTTTCCTAGAAAAAAGCAATTTCCACTTGTACTTCAACAATCATTTGAACAACCTGCCCACTTTGCATCATAATATCTAGCAAGATAAAGTTGGAAATCCTTTGGATACTAATGACCCTAGTGAGTAGTTCCCCTTAAATAATGAAAAACATGTTTTATCATCTTTAAATGAGATTCTTTTGGAGTGGCTTGATATCGAGCACATATTCCCAAACTTAATGCTATGTCTAGTTGATTAGTAGTTAAATAAAGTAGGATGTCTATCATACCTCTATAAAGTTTGTGATTAATAGGTTTTCCTTGATCATCTTTGGTAAGCTTAGAATTTTTAGTGATAAGAGTGTTTTTTACTTTAACATCATCTAGGTTGAATTTGAGCAGAAGATCTTTGAGTTTGACAAATAAAGGTTCCTTTTGTAGTCTAATAGTTTTGAAATTCAAGGAAGTTTTTAAGTTCTTCCATCATGCTCATTTCAAATTCAGATTGCATAAGACCTGAAAACTTCTTGTAAATAATTTTATTAGTAGCACCAAAAATAATATCATCAACATAAATTTAAACTATAAGTAGATCACTCCCTTCTCTTTTAAGAATTAAAGTGACATTGAACTTACCTATTTCGAAGCCATTTGATGTAAGATGTTGAGAAAGTCTTTCATACCAGCCTCTAGGAGCTTGTTTGAGTTTGTAGAGAGCTTTCTTGAGCTTGTAAACAAGATTAGGTTTGATGGGATCTATACAACCTTTAAGTTGTTTAACGTAGACTTCTTCTTTCATGGTTCCATTTAGGAAGGCACTTTTTACATCCATTTGATATAGTTTGATATTTTTAATACTAGCATATGCCAAAAGAAGTGTAATAGATTCTAGTCTAGCAATAGGAGTCAGCATTTCATCAAAATGAATTCCTTCTTATTGATTGTATCCTTTGGCAACTAATCTAGCTTTATTTTTAATGATATTTTCATTTTCATTAGTTTTGTTTGTAAAGATCCATTTTGTCTCAATGTTTGGTTTATGATCTAGTTTAGTGTTAATTCACATACATGATTCCTTGTGAATTGATTTAGTTCATCTTGCATAGTAGAAATCCACCCTTCTTCTCCTTTTACTTCTTTGAAGTTTTTGGGCTCAAGTTGTGAAAGATATGTTGTATTTGCACAAATTTCCTTAGTTTGACTTCTAGTGAAAATACCATCTTGTACCTATCCAATAACATCATTGAGAGAGTGTGTTCTACTAAGTCTAGGCATTTTCGATGGAATGGGAGATATTGCCTTAAGTTCATCCTCTTGTTCTTCCTCATGTTCACTATCTACTTCCAAATTTTTGTCAATTTGAACTTGAGAGGTACTAGACAATTTTTGAATTGGAAGAACTTCATCATTAGATTGTGGAGAAGTAATGTCACTATCATCAATTTTAACATTTATTCTTTTATTGAAAGCTCTATAAGCTCTACTAATTGAAGAATATCCTAAGAAAATACCTTCATTTGTTTTAGGATCAAATTCTCTCAAGACATCTTTATCATTTAAACCATAAAATTTTGAACCAAAATCATGAAAATAGCCTACTAAAGGTTTTCTTCTAGTCCATAATTCACAGGGAGTTTTAGAGGTAAATCTTCTTACTAGAACTCTGTTGGAGACATAGCAGACAGTGTTGGTTACTTCAGCCCAAAAGTGGTAAGGAAGATTTTGGTCATTTAAAATAGTTCTTTCCATTTCATTCAAGATCCTATTTTTTGTTTGGCTATACCATTCTGTTGAGGAGTTCTTGCAGTAGAAAATTGATGAAAATATTTTGTTCATTTCACAAAATTTCTTAGATTTAGCATTCTTGAATTTTCCTCCATTGTCACTTCTAATGACCTTAACACCATAGCCTTTTTCTTTTTAAATTTGATTGGAAATTCACAAGAAGTGATCAAATACCTCATCCTTGTGATACAAAAAGGCTACCCAAGTAAAATGAGAATAACCATTGACAATAGTTAGAAAATATCTTTTCTTTTTCAAACTTAGTATTTGAGAGGGACTAACTAGATCCACATGAATTAAATCTAGGGGACAAGAGGTAGATATGCAATTTTTCTTACTAAACCTTACCCTTATTTGCTTTTCTTTTTGGCATGCTTTAGAAGTGTTTAGATTAAATTTTTTGAGTTTGGATAGTCCACGAACCATTTCCTTTGTTACAAGAGTTTGAAGAATTTCCTTGTTTATGTGGCCTAGTTTCGTATGCCATAGATGAGCATCATTTGTATTGTTGATCAAGCACTTAGATTTAATGTTAGGATTTTCTCAAAATATAGTCGTATAAATGTTTGCTTTTCTAATTCCTTCTATAATAATGTTTTTAGTGGTTAAGTCTTATATTTTATAAGCTTATTTAGAAAAAGTAAGATTAAAATTTAAATCACAAAGTTGACTAACATTGAGAAGATTATGTTTCAAGCCTTAAACAAAGAAAATCTTACTTATAGTTGGTTTTTGTTTACCTTTTCCTCCTATGGTACCAATATCTATTATTGGAGCCTCCATATCATCTCCAAAAGTGATGGTTTCACAATTTTGTTTGGTGAAGTGAGCAAATTAGTTTTTAGCTCTTGTCATATGTCTTGAACATCCACTATCAATATACCACATTCTTGTATTGGAATTAGAGAGAGCTACTTGTGCCATCATGTTTTCTTCAAGCTTCTTCTCTTTTTGTTTCCAAACCTGCAAAGCACCTTGCCTAGACTACTTTTGGAAAGACCAAGTGTGATGGTTTATCCTAAAATAACAATATGCTTGAACATGTTCAAATTTTCCAAAAAAGAAACAATTTAAAGTTCTTGACTAAATGTGAAAGAGGGAATAAAAGACTTACTTTTACCAATGTGATATAGGAATTGAATATAATAATTGATGAAGCACATTAGTCTACTTGTGCAATTGTGCCTGATATTGGTTTCCCCTTCCTTGTTCTTGTTTCTTTATCTATCAGAGGTTGCCTTGCTTTGATACTACTTGAGGATCAAGAACTTAGAAGGGATAGTTGAATAAGTTCCCTAAATTGAAAATTAATTAGCCATAAAAAATCACACAAAAATTTTACGTGGTTCCCCAACTTGGGTATATCCATGCTTGTAGGGTAGAATCTATGCATACCTTTGGACTTTATTCCTTAAAAAATGTGGTTTGAAGGGCATCACCCCCTGTACAAGCACTAAACTCTACATTGGAGTGTTTCATCATTACTAAACCACTCAACCCCACAAGGTCACATCAAGCTCAGAATGTGGATCCAAAAACCTTTACAAAATTGGGCTATGCTCTGGAGTGTTTTGGCACTGCAAAACTACTTAATCTTGCAGGATCCCAACAAGGTTAGTAAGGATGTCTTCTTGTAAGAAGCACATCAACCTTGTAGGGCAACAAGGAAAAAGTAAATGATACAAGGAAATAATGTAACTATAATTACAAGTCCTTATTGTTGAAGCTTAATTCAACAAACAATTTACATATAACTATACAAATGATGTGACAATGAAGGACAGAAGTACAAGAGAATAGATTTGACAATGATTACTTTTATGTGCATAGTTCTTGCACAATTCCCAAGAATTTAATGTCCTCTAATATCTTTGGAGTTTCCAAAAACTCTTCAAAAGTAGTGCAACGACTACCTAATGGCTAGTGTAGACATCTCTTTTGACATTGGGATGTCTACTTGAGATTTACCTTAATTCTAGAAAGACATCTTCTTGAAGAATGGGATGTCTCTTAGAAGAAGTATTTGGGCAGCCATCTACTCTATAAAGGAGACGTCTTCTATTTTTTTAAGATGTCTTCCTGTGAATGCATTCTTCTCAATTGGGACATCTACTTTTTCTTAGAGACATTTTCACAACTCCTAAGCTCTAGTTCCTAAGGATTTATCTCATTAATTTGGCTTCTTCCCAATCCTTGGAACATATTCTCTTAATTGAAGTTTTTGGTTTCAATCCATGCTCATTCATGTTCTCATCTTGGCTTATTAAGTTGTAGATCTCATTTCATTTTCCTTGCGTTCTTGCCCTACAAACACATCATCCACAACAAACATTCTATTGTTCTTCATTTTTCGTAGGGTTTTGACATATTAAAAGGTCAACAAAAATCTTTCATATTTAAGAATAGATCTTTGAATGAATAGTACTTATGCCTTTCCCAAGAACATAGATTTGATCTTGCTTGAACATGAGTAGATCATCTACGTCACTCAAATTTGATTCATTGCCACCTTGAACTAGCTCCAACAATTGGTGAGCATGTTGATCATGATGTGATTTGTTTGTAGTTTTCTTCCAAAGTTCAACTATTGGTTTTTTTTTTGAAAAAATATTCACAAATATGCATGCATGCATTCATAATCCTATGATAAATCAATGATAAGGAAATGAACCTCCAATTGAATATGGACTTGGCCTATTGATCAAGAGTAGAATTGATGGGGATAATTAATGATAAACTTGGTGATGAATTTGATGTAATGGAAGCTATGTATGATAAAAATATCAACAATGTAAATGTACTTAGAACAAGTAAGAAGCACAAAATGAATAAGAGGTGGGAGATTAATATGTGAGAATAGATTTGGCTTCTCTTTCCCCATTGAATCTTTTGAAGGCTATTGAAAGTACTCAAATTGACATGTCCCTTGGGACATGGCTAGGATCACCCACTGGAAGCCCATAAAAGCTTAAACTATCGTTGATGATGGCATTTTGAGGATCCAAGTGGATGCGAAAATGTTGAAGCTACACTTGTCTTGGTAATTGAGGTATCAAAAAAGTGGATACAACATTGCCCTCTTTCGATGGATGCTGCTAAGATGTTGAAGAAGGATCCATTAAGAAACAATTTAATGATAATTTGGTGATATACTTGCAGAGGAAAGGGGAAGAAATAAAAATAGGACAAGGGGAGAATGTTAAGATATTGCCAATAAACTAGTTATAAGAATGGTGTTGTGCTATAGGGAGGGGTATGACTAAATCCTATACATAAGATGGTTTAATGGATGCCATTAATTAGTGTTCATATCCTATAATACTTAAGCTCTCAACACATCCTCATTGGCATTGAATACAGTTGCTTAATCCTCACTAATGTGTTTATGATAGGAAGGGAGATAGATAGAAATGGGTGTTTAACAAGGAATGGAGAATCCTACGAGAGGAGAGATTAAACAAAAAGTTACAAAATAAAGAAAATAATAAACTAGGAAAAGAAATGAGGGAGATCGTGTATATATTAAGTTAAGGTTATGGATTGAGAACTTAGAAGGAGGGTTAAATAAGTTCCCTAATTAAAATCACTACAGCCACCAAAATCAAACATAATTTTTACATGGTTTCCAAACTTAGGTACATCAACACTTGAAGGATAGAATCCTTATATACCTTTGAAATTTGTTCCTTAAAAAATGTGGTTTAGAGGGCATCACAACCTTTACAAAATTTGAGCTCCGCTGTGGAGTGTTTCATCGCTGCGAAACCACTTAGCCCTGCAAAGTCCCAAAAAGCTCAAAATGTGGTTTAAAGGATCCTACAACCTTTAGAAATGTGAGCTCCACACCAGAGTGTTTTGTTGCTACAAGACCACTTAACCTCATAAGGTCCTGATAAGCTCAACAAAGATGCCTTCTTATAAGAAGAACATCAACCCTATAAGGCTACAAAGAAAGAAAGAAAATGATCAAGGAAAGAGTGTAACTTGATTTATGGAATCATTGTAATTGAAGCTCATAACATAAAAAACACACAAAAGATGAATCAATGAAGAACACCCACAAAATTGAGAACTTAGAAGGAGGGGTTGAATAAGTTTCTATTGGTGATTGTTTGGGACTGCCAATGTTGGGGACCTTCAATTTTGTGACTTTGGGGATCACAAGATGTGAAGGTATTCTTCAAATAGGGTTTAGGTGTTTGTTGGAATCTGGCAACACTAGGGCCTAGATACCTCCAAATAGACTTAGTGGTTATGAAACAAACTAAACATGAGTATGTGTTTGCTATTGTAAATGTTAAAATGGTTGGGTTGTGTATGAAACTGTAATTAGCTATCATAAAAGAAATTTAGCTAATTTTGTTGAATACTATGAGTTGTTGAAGGTTTTTATTTTGTCCACTAACTTAGTCTATATAGTCCCTATAGTACACTACTTGTAACAAATAACATTTCATAAAAACATTTGAGCATAATTCTACCAATCTACTCCTAATTTTCCCTAGAGAGAAAATTCCACAAGATAACTAAAAATAGAGCAAGATTCAATGGACTTAGACAGAGAAAAGAAAAGAAAGTAGATTTGTGTAGTATCTCAAACATTTAAGCAAGATAAATTGACATGAGAAAACACTTCACAATAAAGCTATTCAAATTCAGTCTAACTAAAAATTGTCCAAACTCTCTGAGCTCAACAAGCAAATTTGTGAAAGATAATATTAGTACACTATCAAAAATGTTGTGTAAACGACAAAGTAGGAGCTTCTATTTTGACTAGTTAATAGTTATCAAGAATTGCATTCAATAGAGTCTTTAGAATAATTTGAGAAATTTAGGATTGAAATACTAAGGCAATATACTTGAAAACAATGAAGCTATTTTAGTCATCTCAAAATATCAAAGATTTTCTAAATTCGCAAAACACAAATAGACAATTTCTACATGACATTATTGTTAAACTGCTCAAGATGCTTTTCTACAACATAAGCTCTTATATGACAAACCTTAATAGAAGTCTAATATTGCATAAAAATAGAGCTATAAAGTCAACCTAGAAAAATCCAAAAATTAAATGCCAAGCATGATACTAGTAAATCATTAGTTAAGTAACTAAAAAAAATGGGAATGAATGAACTCACAAGATTATAACAAAGTAGTTGAATTGATGTCTTTAACAAGCCATGATTTATAAAAAATCTTCAATATTCTTCAAAGTTGATTTCCCCCCAAATCTCTCCCTTTAATTCTACATTTGAAGGTCATTTTATAGTGACCTTAGGGTAGTTACAATAATCATGAGAAGTTAAGGGAATTACAAATATTTAGGGAATTTATTCATAACTTCCATAAGAAGTTATAACTTATCTAAGAAAAATAAGCTTGTTGGTGATCATTTGGGACTGCCAACGTTGTGGGCCTCCAGGTCTTGTAACTTTGGGAAGTTACAAGATCGAAGGTGTTCTTCAAACAAGGTTTAGGTGCTTACTGGTCTCTAGAAACACCAAGGCCTAGATATCTCCAAATAGACTTAGTAGTTATGAAACAAACTAATTGTGAGTATGTGTTTGCTATTGTGAATGTTGAAATGGTTGGGTTGTGTGTAGAACTGTAATCGACTATCATAACAAAGATTTGGCTAACTTTGTCAAACTTTGTAAGTTGTTGGAGATTTCTATTTTGTTTAATCACTTAGTCTATATGATCCTTATAATACCTACTTATAACAAAGAAAATTTTGCAAAACACCTTTGAGCACAATTTTACAAATCTACTCCTAATTTTCCCTAGAGAGAAAGTTCCATAAAAAAACTATAAATAGAGCAAGATTCAATGAACTTAGAAAAAGAAAGAAAAGAAAGAAAAATTGCTTGAAATCTCAAATATTTAAGTAAGATAAATTTACATGAGGAAACACTTCATAATAAAGCTATTTTTGATTTAATAACTACGAATTGTCCAAACCCTCTAAGCTCAACAAGCAATTTCATAAGGACAATTTTATTATGCTACCAAAAATCATTGCGTAAACTACAATGTATGAGTTTCTATTTTGGCTAGTTAATAGTTGTCAAAGATTGCATTCAACAAAGCTTTTAAAAAATTTGACAATTTCTAGATTGAAATACCAAGGCACTACACTTTAAAAATAAAGAAGCTATTTCAGTACCATCAAAATACCAAAGATTTTCCTAGATTCTCTATGCTCAAAGAAGATAATTTCATTAAAAAATTACTATTAAATTACTCTTGATGCTTTTCAACAACATAAGCTCTTCTATTGCTAACCTTGATAGAAGTCTAATATTGAGCAAAAACAGAGCTATACAAACAACTTAGGATAAATCCAAAAATTAAATGCCAAACATGATACTAATTAAACTATTAGCTAACCAACTAAAACAAAATGGGAAAAAATGAACTCACAAGATTAAAACAAAGTAGCCGAATTGATAGATTAGCAAGCCATCTTACAAGAATTCTTCAAATATCTTCTTTTTCTGAGTCTCTTTCCCCCCACTTGCATGCTTGCCCTCCTCCCCCTTGCCCCCAAAACAAATGTCTACCCTTGAAGCTCTATTTATAGTGGCTTCAGGGTGGTTACAAACATCATGAGAAGTTGAGGTATGTTACAAATGTTATGGAGGTTGGTTATAACCACTGTATGAATTAATGATAATTAGTTATAATCATAATTGCCAAGTTTCCTATTTTTAGTAGTTACAATCACCAAGGTAGTTATTTACTAGAAAAAAATAATTGACACTTCAATTCAAATGAGACATTCATTAAGCACCCATTTCTGACAAGTGCTTTTTGCAAATGACAATCATACAAATGATTTCCCTTGTTTCTTAAATCACAATAATAATAATAATAATAATATGGCAATCTAGATGTTGTCGGGCATTAGGCCATTGCAAGAAAGTAGTAAAGTTGATCCATATATGCTTACAAAAGTATGAAATATCCATGCCTTAAATACAATGAATTCGATAACAAATATATATTCGTAGTAATATATGTGATAGAACTAGGTTGACGCAGACACCTCAGAGGTAGGGCATAAGTTCTTTTGGAAAAGCCACTATTTTTATGTAGTCAGAGTGATAAAAATATCCAGACATATACTGCTTTTCCCATCACACTCTCTTCTGAAAACAAGGCAAGGTACAAAAGGGTACACATTGAGGATTCTAAGAACATGTTGAGGAGATGGATCATGGTGCTACATGGTGAGCAGTGATTCGGTAGTTAATAAGTGCTATCAAGCGTTGGAGGGTTGGCTAGAGTTGAAGGCAGTGTTGCAAAAATTCAAAACATGAAAGCAGGCAGAGTAACAAGGGTGGACACACAAAGCAAATAGGTGTTGCAGCTGCAGAGCAACATTAGGATGAGGCCCAACAGTGGGCCATACAATTATTTGTGTATCAGATCCATCGTGGATTGATATGTTGTGTTATGGTCGATGAGGTTGAACAGGCGTTGAGAGCTAGACACGACAACATTGTTGATAACTGCCTTACCTCGGCAGCAGGAAACATTTTCAAACATAGATGCAAATAACCCTTGTACCTTGAAAAGTAAACTCAGAACCTCAGCTTAGTCAAATATACTACCTCGTATATGATATTGTTGTAATAATCAAATATGATGGCTCCATTGTCGTGCATTCTGCAACAATAATCTTTTTGGTGCACTATCCAGGGTACTGAGCATCATGGATTTTACTCCACCTTTGTCACAGTTTTTTTTAATTTAGTAAAACATTTTCACTACTTGCGTATGCTTTACAATCCGGTTTTTGTGTTGTTCCTTCTCTTAATGCATCCATTCCCATGCCAT
The DNA here is from genome assembly GCA_015680685.1 of Gnetum montanum. Taxonomy (NCBI): domain Eukaryota; kingdom Viridiplantae; phylum Streptophyta; class Gnetopsida; order Gnetales; family Gnetaceae; genus Gnetum; species Gnetum montanum. The sequence goes on along the minus strand of MNCI01004113.1, from coordinate 1,040,461 downwards.
TTAGTTTTCTTCATAGGCCTCACATAGTGAGTTATCAACATCAATATGCCAATTCTTAGTTTGATAAGATACCCATCTTCTACATTCTTATTTTGATAAGGTACCCATCTTCTACCTTTTTGGGTTAACCTTTCTTTAGTTCTTAAATTTTGGAATAAAATTAGGAATCAAATTTTAGCAATGATCATCACTGCTCCATGAAATGGCCAATATGTGACAACAAAGCCATTGTTGGCAAGTGTCTTCTTAGCAGTTACAACCTTACAAATATCAAGGAGATCTATTTAAAATTTTCATTGAAAATTTTTAATTCTCAAAAAGTAGAGTTATATTTATTAAATGATTATAAATTCACCCATTTTGAAATTGTAAACCTCTTTTTTTTAAATTACTAGTTGTAATTTAAATAAACCTTAATTTGTTTGTTTGTGATAATCTACTTTTTTTAAAAAATAAAATTGTTATTAAGGTGATGTGACCTTCATACACGTGGTTTGTATCTAATTGGCCTTGTGTCAACGCTTGTCTTTGTGGCTGTCATGTCATGTTAGTTGCTATGTTGCCTCTATCGTGCACATTCCTTATGTGGCCTCCGTCCCCTACTTTTGGGCTGTTGTAGTTAAGGCATGGCACTCTCGCCGGTGTTGCCCTTGGTCTTCACACTCATTACTGCTTGGTTTTGCTCTGTAACTATTGCCTCTATCCTAGAGAAGAAATCGTAGATTCAGGCCCTATTCTGGTTTCACTGCATTGATGCCTTGCAATTTTCCAATATTTGGTAGCCATTTCCTTAGGGATTTTTTTTAAATGTTGAATTACTGATGCTTGTAGGTTTGGCATGATCATTTTCTCTAGAACACCAATTTGGTACAAATCGTCTTCTTTCCCTAGTTACTAGGCTTGTGTTTTTTTGGAAATTGTGAATTTTCATTTGTTTGTTGCTGCATTTCGTATTGCTGTAATTTTTTCTGTGGAAAAGGTTTCTCTTCTGGAATAATGATGAATTTTTAGGAAATTTCATTAATTTTTTTCAACACTGTTTAACAAAAATATAATTAATTTTATGTTGAAATTATGGTCTTGCTCTGCCAATGTTTATCAAAGGCTGCTAAGCTCCTGAACTGGATACTTTCCCTTTGTTTTATTTAGGATTCTTAGCTCTACAACTTAATTTTATACCACCGTTTCAAAACTACCATAGATTGAAATATGGCATAATGAATTGTATGAATGTACACCATAACAATGGATTTTCAGGTGATGGAGTTATTCATCAGTTTTCCACAGAGTTTCTTGCGTATTTCTAGGGAAATTGTATGCACAAATTTATCACTTAATTTTAACATTCTTTGAAACATCCAATTTACCACTATATTGAAGTTGAAAAACTCAAAAACTAATATAATGTAAGAATTAATGGAGATACAATTGCAAATGAACTATTTTGCAATTTCCAAATTAATTCCCAAATTTCAATTCCACCATTATACATGGGAAAACTGTAGTTTATTCATAGCTTAGGCTGGAAACACCCTACTAAGCATTCATCAATTTCATGCTTTTGGAATTACGAACTCAAAATGTGCACACCTTGCATATAAAGAGCACTTTTACTTTAACACCTTTCTCTATCATACTTCTCATCATTGCCCTATTTTAAATAAATAATTTAACTCTCATTTTCTAATCATCTTTGAGAAGCTAAATTGGGCAATTTCATTTGTTAATCTTACCTCATAAAATATGCTCCATAAAAATGATGTAAATGTGAAAACATGTTTTACTCCTCTCTTTGCACATTAGCTAAGAAAATAATTTTATTGGAAACATTTTTACATAGAAAAATAGAAATCTTTTTTGAGGAAAAATTGATTAAGGAATAACAAATGATAATAAAGAAATATTAATTAAGGAAACAATAAATAATAATTAATAATTAAACAATTTAAAACTAAGTGAATGTTGCATTGATGGAGTAATCTCAATCTTTATTGCCGATTCTGTGCGTGTCCAAGTACATCACACTTGAATAAAGGTTCCATACAATTACAAGCATCACGTTATGGGCATGCACTTGGGAAAAGGAATTGAAAACTGACAAAAAGACTCAACCCTAAAGACTTACCAAAAGACTTCCTTCCTTTGCACTTAAGTGTTATATTTATAGGCTAACACAAGAATCACCATATCGTGTATACAATATTGTTACCCAGGCTGTGATATTGTGTACCCGATATCAAGTATCCGATATTGGGGCCTAGCAAATCACAATTCATCATACCCCCATGATTGAATAAAAACGCGTCCTCAAGTCAAACAAAATGAAAAAAAAGTTCATTTACTTACACAGTGGATAGGTATGGGATTATGGACTGATTATGGATTATTTGATGCTGAAATGTGGAATTAAACAAAATAAAATTGGGACACAAACATGAAATAGAAAATACAAAATTGTTGGGACTCATGTGGTCCTTGGTGGCGGTGGCTCCTCCATAGGCTTTTTTCTCTTATCTTGTGCTCCAGGCTTTGGAAATGGATACATTTGAAGGAGTGCTTGAAGATTTTCTTCTTCTATTCAGGGATTGTGTGTCATCAATGTTGATGTTCCAATATTTGATGGAGTTAGCACCTCCCATGGACACGATAGTTGTAGAAACATTTGATTGGCTTTGACATACCAAGTTGCAAATAACCATCATTCCTCCTTGTAGGCTTTGGCTTTGTCTCTACATTTTTGATAATTCGTGAGCCGTTAAGCCAATTCTGCCACAACATCTTTCTAACCTTGGTAGTTGGCTTTTACCACCTCCAATTCAAAATTTGTTACCTCCAATTTCTATAATGTCCTTTTGTGTTCAAGAAATTTTGCTTCATATTTGACGTAGGTGGCAGCTACCTACTTTTCCAACTCTATCCTCAGGCATCCTACTATTAACATTGCTAAGTTGGCATATCATAGGTTTGCCAACTCCATGTATTTAGTAAGATCTTGGATCTGTAGGTCCTAGATCTTTAGTTCTGCTTGGTGGGCAAAGGCGCAAGTGTCCAGTATGGCTTGCTAGTTAGTGTTTTTAGCACTAAAAGTATTGATATGGGTCTTAGCCATATGTATCATCTTTTCAATGATCTGCTTGTACATCCCCACTTGGTCCCAGAAATGTTCCTTCAATTTTTCATGTCGCTTGGCTTCATTCTACCATGCACTTATTTCAATGGCTCTCTTCTGATGGATTACGTGTACCTCCTCAATTGAGAGGATCCTATTTTCTTTGGCTAAGTGATTCATGTATTGGTTAACCCTTATTAATTATTTTTGCATTTGTTAAAAATTTTCCTCAAGAACATTCTTTTGTTTTTCAATGGTGGTCAATCGAAGATTCTCAGTAGCAAGGAGTTTATTTTCTTCTTGTAAGGCCTTGAGTGCTTTTGCATGTGCATAAGTTTGGGCTTGTGCTTTCGAAGCATTCCAATCAGCCTTCTCTTTTTCCATTGCTACCCTTTTATTCTCCTCTAACAATTTATTCAGTTGCTTCATTTGAAATAACTCTAGCTGGTCGGTTGGAATAAGTTGGAATGGATCTCACTGTGTAGCTTGTAGGGCAACAAACTTCTCCTCGAGTCTTCTCAACTCATCTTCTACATGTTTGGCCCTAATCTTAGCCATGACCAGCTTTCTTTTCGTGGAAATGAGGTTTGATTGTGCTGCTGTGACATCTTGAGGGATATTAAACAAGGATGTCATCACTTGGTTTGTTTGTAGCAATTGATCCAGAGCATCCTCATGTTCTGTAGGAGTCATAGAGGGATTGGCTAAGACTTGAGCATCACATACTCCTGTGAGATCCACTGGTGGCATAATAGGAACATTAAATGATTCCTTGATGTGGTTTGTGATCACTTCTATTGCTTCGGCTACATCTTGGTGTTGCATGACTACTATTGTGATGCCTTCACTAGTTTCTAATTACACTTGGAAATATGTAGCATTTGCAAAGATTTTTTGTGACCAATGTGATTCCCCTCCTCCTATTTGTATATAGAAACCTTACCCCGTGCATGATCAATTGAGATCATGGGCTGTATAGCATCATCAATGACCTTGAAGAGGTTAGCCTCATCACAACTTCCCCAACTAACAATTTCTATGATGGCCTTGAGATGGCTCATCGATGGTTGATATTCTTGCAACGACAATGGTGGTTGGTCCTGTTGGCCTATGGCTTGTGTGTTGGGCCTTGCTTCCTATTGTTAACTAGGCCTTATTTTTGGAAATTAGCTAAGCCCTACTATTTAAGGTGTAGTGGGCCCAACTGTCTACTCTTGCTCAGGCTCCAATGTTTTACCAGCATTTTTCCTTAGTGTTGGTGGCTTCAGTAATTCAACATATGAGGCATTTTGAGCTTTTTGGGGACATCATTAGTATTACCCAGAATCCTAGCACGTTGACACAACTTCCTGATTAGATAGGGAAAAGGAAATGCAAACTTCCTTATCTTACGTTCTTCAAACTACCTCAATATTTCTATTAGATATAATGGGAAAGATTAACATCAACCTTGCCCATCAAGATTGCGCTTCCTCTAGCCGCATAGGTAAAGATCCTGTTTAGTCTTTTTGTTGGGAAGATGTGATAGGAGCCAATTTTGAAATAGATTCTCTCTTTAAGGGTGAGCTCCCCATATGTTTTGCCCTCCTTACCATATGTCCTCTTTAGCCATATTTTTTGTGCATCAACATCAGAGCAAGTGGACAGATGAGCAACCTTGGGCCCTGTATTTGAAAGGTTTAGAACATCTAAAATGGCCTTAGTAGAGAAATCAATTGAAATCGTACCAATGTCAACAGTGGTGCATTCTTCTTTATTATTCCAAAATTGGTAAGTCTTCTCCAAATACCATTCACCACTCTATGAGAGAATAGGCCATAGTGGAGATCCTTTGAGTTGATCTTTGATCGAATTAGGGGAAAATTCAGTAAAAGATCCAACATTGAGTTCCACGATCATTGCAGTTGACATGGACCTTTCCTGAATTACTTGAACACATTTTGGGGAAAACATGAGATGTTGTCCTTGTTCAGGTGCCATGCCTTCTTCACCTTCTACTTGCTCAGATTATGCAGTAACAAGGATTTCTTGATGGATGTTGAATGATTGCAACTCTTACTCTACATGTTCTATGGGAGGTCCTTGGCCTTTGCCTCTCCTTGGATGTTTGGATGCATCTTGAGAGGGTCCTCCCTGTTGTCCTTGTTTAGGGACCATCTATAATCACACCAGGATCAATTGTTAGTAAGGTCATTTAATAAAATTTAATTATCTTATATCTTACTCATTGCCTTTAATGAATTTTGAATTTCTGCTTAGTGTGATTTAGAGTTAGAAATTTTCCAAAAAATGCTTCTAAAATTTTTCATGTTGGGCCCAATTTGATCAAGTGGCTCTAATAATAATTTTCATGGTTTGGATGAAGGAATAAAATTGGTTTGGCTTAAGTTCTTAGCATTTCTTAAGATCACTTACCCTTATGATATCCTTCGGGCAATAGCAAATTTTGAAAAAGTTATGCACAACTTGGAGTGTACCCTTCCCCCACGACTAAGTTAACACTCTAGGGTTAAGTAGGTTCAATTAAAAGGTGAATTGGAGCATTAACGTGTGAGATATGGATGGTTAAATGGTAAGTGTGCAAAGCATGAGAAATCATGGAAGAAAATTGCAACAACTCCCCTCATGTGAACAGTTGAAAATGACATTGACGTGCACTGGGGGGGGGGGGTCCATATATATAGGTTTTATGGATGTGATATCATGTCGGACCCGATACCAAATACCTGATATTGCATCCCTTTTAAAATAGGGTACTTGAAAAAATTGATAAATTTTTAAGTTTTCACAGCCAAAAAGTAAGGATTTAAGATAAATTTGAAAGATCTAGGGTAATGTGAAGTGGTCATTAAGGCACCAAAAATGTAATAAAGTGGAATTATACAATGAAGTTCTTGAATGGGGTGAGGAAAAAGGACATTTAGTGGTGCATAGGAATGTTTGGGTTGAAATGATGATAAAGGAAAGAATAAATTCAGTAATGTAGTACTCAGAGGGTATAAGAAGATGTGGTGGTGTGCAATAAGTGTAAATTACAAAAGTTACAAAAGTGGGTCCTCCCTAAAGCAGGTTCCAACCTATCATGCCCTTACGTAACCACACCTTAAAATGTTCGTAGGCACTAGAAGAGTTAAATGCAATCTACACTGGTGCAAAAAAATACACACATGTTAAATACCACCATGATGAGGTATGAAATCTATGCCACACAAGACACAAGTTAGAAATACTTGGATAGTAGGGTGAGATAAATTGTAGAAGGGATTGTAGAGATCAAGATGTGAGGTAACTTACCCTGGGCATAATCAATCCTGAGTGTGGATGTGATTAAGGTATCATTAGCCTTTCACTCCAAAATTAAGACCAAGTCCATACCTCTGATTAGTGGCATTACATTGTTTCATCCAATGATAGACAACCATAAGAGCATCATGATAGCAAGGCATACGATCACTTAGCATTTTTTCCAAGGGAGGAGTGATTTAAATTTCTTTGTGGCATGTTCTTCTTGATCTTTTCTTTGCTATTTTTCTTCTTTCTTTTCTTTTTCTTCGTGTAGCTGCTTTGACACTCTATCATTTCCAATAGTGATATGGAGAAGTGACCAACATTTAGGCATGAATGCCTCTAGAATAGCATTGAGTTTCTTTATTGAGTGCCTTTATTACTCTTACTCCCATTTTTTCATTTGATCTACAAGGACATTAGTACAACCAAGCTGCATGATAGCACTGATAGATGTCACCATAGAGAATCCACAAGTTTCCTTGATGTCACATCCTAGCCATTCCCTCTTAGTCTATCATTTTCTACTTTGGGCATAATGAGTAGAAAGTTACTTTAAGTTTTAATGATGACAAGAATATCATCATACCTAGAGTAGAACCTATTATTAATGGAATGGCCTCTTATTAATAGAATGGATGGGTGGATGTTGTGGGCTCAGTATCCAAATAATTAGTCACCTATGACTTGAAAGCATAGAACAACACCTCAACCGATAGGTCACATGAGTATCTTATTCATAGATGAGATTACCCTCAAAAAGATAAAATAACAAAAATCAAAAATTAGAAAATAAAAAATTGGAAAACAAAAAATTGTAAAACCAAACAAAAGGAAAAACATTTATTAATTCTGCTTGTTAGAATGGGGGGTATCCTCGATGCCTATACCTTGGATCATGATCAGAATTAATAAATGAAAAGTGTAGATCCATGCATGTTGGAAACATTGGGGTCTGGTCATATCCAAACCATTGGATGTCTTTTGATGTGGTGGCAGGAATGTACCCAAATTGGTGTTCACACACTTGATTAAAGTAGGTATAGTGGGGTAGATTATAAGATGTGGTCATGTGATAAGGAGCTAATCCACTATGGCACCCATAACCATAAGATGGTATGCAAGGATTGATATGCCTCTTCATGTTGTCATATTAATCGGGCCACATGGGTGTTGCAGTGTTGATTTGTGGCCTAGATAAGTGATGAGCCACGATATTGCGGCCCGCCACAATGTCTAGAAATAAGAGGTGGCTTTCCTTATTCTAGACACTTAGACTTAGACCTTTAGCTAAACTCTTGCATTTTTACCATTCTAGAGTTAGAATAATTTCCATGTGCCTGCAGTAGGAGTCTTAAAGTGAACATATCTTTATTCGAGCAAATTGTACTTGAGCATACATTTTTCTACGGCAATAAAGATGAACTTTCTGATAAACCTTGCAGCATGTGGACTAAGCTAAATAGGAATTAATTATTTTTAAATGTTTAAATGCTTTCCTAGATAATTAATCTCTCTCAACCCTTGACTCTCCTAGTTAAGTGCTCTAAGTACGACCGCTTCGAGCCTATGTGTAACACTTGGTAACCTAGTAACGAGTAGCGTTTGGTAATCCTAGCAGTGTTGCACTAGTTCAGGGTGTGTGCGGCAAGTGGGAATAGATACTGGTATTAGGACAATTAGAACTTAGTTAGTGAATAGTTAATGAAAGTTAGTCACTTAGTTCTCTTCACCTTCCCCTATTAGCATAAGACATTAAAAAGATAAAAGATATAAAAATCATATACCTCAAACTTACTTAACCATACAATCATGACAATACAAGTAAGCTTGGTAAGACAACGATTGATTAACCTTAAGTGTTCCATTAAGGCACGTAAGCACTTAGTCCTTCGAGTTCAACAGGATCGCACATGAGACGCTCGTATTCGTATGGTTGAGTGTAGAGGTACCTCATCACTCATCATTGGCACCGTTGCCGGGGACTTAGTTGTTTGTGTGCTACATAGAACATAGGAGATCATTCATATCATTGGGACACTAGAAATGCTAAGAACTTAAGATCACTTACCCTTAGGATTAATCAGGAAAAGATAAGACAATGGTAAATAGCACATCGAACAAGAAAAAAATGTCTTCTTCTTCACACAAAAGCACTTCACCGCCTAGGACCAACACAAGAGACAATCGGCGGCACAACACACGTAACCAAGATCTGCTAGTTTCTCAACAGTTCCATGTGGTATATATTCATCACGATGAGTATGTACCTAACTTTACCTTTATTCTCCATTAAGATGAACAATTACGTTGGAGAGACTTGGAGGATAACATAGTGTTGCTCCAGATCGAGCAGTCCCCAACATGCTTCTTCATGCTCTTGCACGAGTAGGCATGTCATAGTTATATGCAGAATATGTTGCATGTGATTATGACACAATGGATTACCATCCCATAGAAGCGCAACGTCAAAGTGACTTGAGACAAGAGAGATACTATACATCGTTGAAGGGAAAAGAACCCCATAACACTCCACCTGTCTTAAGCGAAATTAAGGGTGGTGAACCTATTTCAATAGGTTCCCCACTAAATGATGTTCCCCCTCCTAAAGATGTTCAGGAGGTGGTGTATTAGAACCTCCACTCCATAGTTCACAACCTTGGTTTTGATTCCCACGAACACCAAGTGTTCAACGAGGAAACACAAACACAGGATAAGGGCAGGCAGTCTGATCGTAATGACAATTGGGGTCAAGACCATCGAAGAGAGGGTAGAAAACATCATCATGGCGATGGTTCTCCTTCTTCTTCACCTTCATTGTCACATTCACCCTCTCGTTTAGTATCAAGATGCAATCATAAGGAACCTAACCATGAGGATAAAGGTAAATAGAGTGAGAAACCTCGATGAGAGAGTCGAGACCGAGGACGAGGGCACTCCAGAGAATCACAGCATAGAAGAAGGGAGAGTAGGGAATCGCATAGACATCACAGATGCTATGAATGAAATGATCATGAAGAACCCCTACTTGTAACCCAAAGCATGTTAGATATCATGGAGGCTATAAGAATTTCCACAAGGCACCAAAAAGATAGCAAGATCAAGAGGTTAGACATGAATAACATCCCATGATTTGAGGGGGGATATAACGCTGATCCTTAGAACCACTTATAAGCATTTCACGATGCATGTGCCTTGTAGAACATCGAGAATGAATGGAAAAAATTAAAGTTATTCCCAAGGACACTAGTAAAAGAAGCGAAAAGATGGTACTGGTCCTTAGAATCAGAATCCATTTGAAGGTGGAGTACGATGCTAGAACTGTTTCATGATAAGTATCAAACATACTCCTGGGTTTCCAACCTATGAAAGAAAATCCAAGGATGGAAGCAGGGAAGTCATGAACCCTTGGATGCTGCCATGGGCTGATATTATGCATTGTTACATTGCTACCTGGGCCATTGTTACTCACAGTAGGATCAACTATGCCATCTCGTAGATGGACTTAGGCATGAAACAAGGAGAACCCTTGGAACGTACGCCCAAGAAAGATTATTAGAGCTTAGGTCCCATTAGGTTCATAGGTTGTTGGAGCAAGCAGCTAAGGAAGAAGGGGAGCTACATAAGAGAGAAAGTACGGAAGAGTACAACTGAGATCCTTCCCTCCGAAAATGGGGAGTGGGATTCTATGAGGAGGAGGAAGAGTCACAACTCGAAGAGATGGTGAATAGGAAAACCTTGCCACTCCAAAAATCAACAAAAAAAGTGTCAACAAAGGTAGACTAGACGTGGGACTCCTTAGATAGTAGATTTGAAACTGTTCTTAAAATTGTAGAGGAGTTTAGGGAGCGAGGTAGCCACTATGAAAAAAAGAAAAAGAGGGACATGGACCATGCATGTAACAAAGGTAAGGGTAAAATGGCCATCACCAAAGAGGTTGTGGATTCTGATATGGACAATGATAGTGGATGTGAGATATGCTAATACGACCATCCTAAGGGATGTTGCCCAATAATCTCACATCTACAAGAGTCTAGGATGTATGCACTGAACCCACAACTTAACAAATGGTAAGCACCCCGACGGTTTTCTTATCCCCAAGGTAACCCAAGGTAGTTCCACCAACCTTTAATGTATTATCCAAGTGGAACTTCAACACAACCTATTGAGCAATACCAGTAGTGGCAATACCCATAGTAATGGGGAATGTCACCACCAAGGCAACAATACCCTTATCGGCAACCGAACCCATATGGGTATTACGTGTAGCAACCAATCTCTCCACGTGACTCTGTTGGTCACATGACATTACAATGTCACTACCAAGCTTAGGAGTATTATAGAACTCCTTCTCATGGGAGAGACAACCCACAGACATACCATCCTCCAAACCCATTCACAACTCTCACACCGATAGCTCCATTACCACCCACTCTAGCAGTGCAAGGGGAACTCCCCACTCAACTGTAGCAACACAATGCTATGAGAGCTATAAACCTTCAACTCACTGTTGGTTTTGAAAACCACAAAAAGAGAATATGTTTCTTCAGAACCAACAGTCCAACCAAGCTCTCACAACCATAAGTGGTTGAGCCCCTGAACACTTCTTCATCAAATAAGGCTTCAGTGCTTCCTTCAAATCAAAAATAGAGCTCAATGCACACGGTTATGTTAACACATGCCATCATTGATTGGATTAAGGAGGGCAACCTTCCCAGAAAATTCTTTGACCCTAGATGTCCTTTAATCTATCTCGAAGTCGCTGGAAATGAACCATGTAAAGCTTTTTTGGACTAAAGTTCCAGAGTCAACTTAATATCACAAGAGATGTATAAAGCCTGGAACTTGCCTCCACTAAAGAAGAGTAATATTCACTTACAGCTAGCTGACTAGTCTATCACTGTTCCCTTGGGATTGGTGGAGGACATCGTTACCACTATGTGTGGGTGGTCATACCCAGTTGATTTCCTAGTGATACAAGTAAACAATGACAAAGGCAACTTTCCAATAATAATGGGAAGGGCATGGCTAAGTACCATAAACGCACACCTAGGAATCCACGATCTTTCCCTATAAATATCTAAGGAAAATAATTTTGGAAAGATCGAGAAGAAGAAAGTTCCATGCATCACATACAGTGATACAGGGTGTGATTGTGTACAGGAATGTTCAACATTGCCTATCTACAACTGGTGTGCCCAAGAAATTAACATACAAAAGTGCATGTATGTAGCAACCACACAACAAGAAGACACCCAGTGGTTGATAGTTGATCAAGAGAGCAACTCATCAACGTGCATGGAACTAACTGGGGGAACCACTTACACCCACGTGGAAGACATAGATGGGCTAGAGTAAGAGTGTTGCCAACTTCCAACCCTTAACCTAAAAACATCAATAGGGGAAAGTTGGAAATTTCTAAAAACTTCAAACAAGCACTTCGATAAAAGATTACTAGTCAATGTGCAATAGACCAAACCTTACCATGAATCTAGAATGGTCAATGCACATAACACATCAGAGAAAGGACGTCCTTGCTCATTATTCAGTCATGGGGGAGATGGCCACATATGTTGATCAATTGAGGCCCTCAGTTCCTTTTTAAGTTTTTTTTTACACATTTTTGATTTACAAATTTCTTTAACTTTTCTCATTTTTGTTTTGCAACATCGTTCATACTTTTTCATTTATTTGTGTGTGTGTTTATTTATTTTGTTTTTTTTGTCACTTAATAAGTGCTCCTGATGATGGTATGAATTGTATTCCATTGATTGCTAATGTTTGGTTTTTTACCTATGAGTTATAATGTTGATACTGGGATGTGGTTCTTTTGATATAACAAGCAATGAGTCCATGTTACCCACGCATCCATGAATTTCTATGGTCTCTCTTAGCTTGGAACTGTATAGTTCCTTTCTCAATAATAAGAACTATCAACAAATTGGTGATTGAGCATTTCTCAAACTAAGGAAGGACTCAAGGATTGAAAATGGTGTGACTTCAAGGGGATTTTATGCATTTGTGCTAGCCATTCTCTTGGGTTCTTGGATGTTTTCTTCTTGAGTTTTCCTTACCATTCCAATGTTGCTTCATTATAGGAAAAGTGAGCTAATAAAAATAATAAGTCTTTGCATGGTGTGGTTCTCAAGCAAAAAAATAAAAAAAATAAAAATGAGAATTCAAAGCACATCCCTTAGACGAAATAAGCATCTGGGCTACAAGCACTGGTTATGGAACTAAACAAAAATGTTCCCTCTAACTAAGGCCCTCTCTCGTTTCCTACTTTCTTCTTTCTCGTTTTGTCGGAATGGTGGTGACTTTTTGGTGGAAGCATTCTGGTTACTTTAAGTGGATGAATTGGCCAAATGTATTAATGTGAAGTCACTGGATGTGGATTGTTTGAGGCTAGATTTGGAATGAGATCTACTAAGTCACATTAACCATTAATACACAAGGGGCTGTACACCACCTTGTTCTTCAGACTCCATTCCATTCTCTTCTTTCCATCATTCTCTTGCTACCAGAGCTTTGCTCTTAGTCATGGAGGTCTTGGTCCAATTTTTTCAATTTTCTCTTAACCCCTACACCTTGGGTAGTCACCAATGTTATATCTTCAGAATTTGCAGTAGCCATATCACAACTTAGCCAATGGACCTCACACCGAGGGAAGGTATCAACTGCATTGTGATTTATTTATCGTTGCTAATATAAAACTGTGTTATGTGTGCAGATGGCAATCATATAACAATGGATTGGATCTAGAGGGAACAGTTAGAATGGACTGGTATTGGAACAATCATGTAAGGAACAAGATTGATGGCGTGGCTATGGATGGACAACGGAAGACACAATTTTGGCATCGGCAGCAACACATCTTCTTCTTTTCTCTCTCTTCTCTCTTATCTACCAAATAAGGCTGGATGTCAAATATGTATAGTGTTCACTCTTGTTATCATGAACACTAATATTGTCATGTGTTGTAATGATGATCCATTCACATGTCACCCCATTCACCATTAGTGTCATTCAAGTCAATAATCCCATACCTTCCCAATATTTTGTAAGGAACTCGAGGAAAAGTTTTCATTTAGTCATGGGGGTATGATGAGCCGCAATATCATGTACATGATATTGTGTACGCGATATCTCATCCGTGATATTGCGTCTGACCCCATGATATCATGTACATGATATTGCAGCCTACCACAATATCTATAAATAAGATGTGGCTTTCCCTATTCTAGACACTTAGACTTAGATCCTTAGCTAAGCTCTTGCAGTTTTATCATTCCAGAGTTAGAATAATTTCCATGTGCCTGTAGTAGGAGTCTTAAAGTGAACGGATATTTATTCGAGAAAATTATACTTGAGCACACATTTTTCTACGAAAATAAAGATAAACTTTCTGATAAACCTTGCAGCATGTGGACTAAGCTAAATAGGAATTAATTATTGTTAAATGTTTAAATACTTTCCTAGATAATTAAGCTCTCTCAATCCTTGACTCTCCTAATTAAGTGCACTCAGTACGACCGCTTCGAGCCTGTGTGTAACACTTGGTAACCCAGCAATGAGTAGCATTTGGTAATCCCAGTAGCGTTGCACTGGTTTAGGGTGTGTGCAGCAAGTGGGAACGGATACTGGTGTTAGGACAATTAGAACTTAGTTAGTGAATAGTTAATCAAAGTTATTCACTTAGTTCTCTTCACCTTTCCCTATTAGCTTAAGACATTAATAAGATAAAAGATATAAAAATCACATACCTCAAACTTACTTAACCATACAACCGTGACAATACAAGTAAGCTTGGGAAGATAACAATTGATTAACCTTAAGTGTTCCATTAAGGTGCGTAAGCACTTAGTCCTTGGAGTTTGACCGTATTGCATGTCAGACGCTCGTATTTGTATGGTTAAGTGTAGGGGTACCTCGCCACTCATTAATAAGGTAATAGGAGGCATTGAGTTCAAAGAGGAAGGTACGTCACAGTGTTGAAATTGTGCTGAGTTGGAGGATGTAGTGGTTTTAGAATCGTGCTGTCTCTTCCTATGGTCATGCCTAAAGAAAGGACACTTCCAATGTTGTGGAGGAGTCACATTGCTATTGATAGTAGCAGCACAAGCAATGTTTGTTGGTTGGTGGTGTACCTTTTGATACAATTGGTGGCGATGTAGAAGGAGGTGAAGGATGAGAATATTGAGAGTAAGGAGAAGTGTGAGGAACATGAGGTGGTGATCCCATAGGAGAGGACATGGGTTGATGATACTCAGGAGAATGATAATGATGAGGTGAAGTAGAGGATGTGGATCCATTTGGAGAAAAAGGGTGTTGAACATAATAAGCACTTGGTGTTGGTTCGTACAAAGGGTGTGGCTAGTTTAGCAGTGACCTCCCTCACGATTGGGGGTTTTTCCACTATGGTTGAACATAGTACTTCTGTACAAAACCTGGATGTAGCATTCTCTCCCAATGCTCATGTAGATGTGACAATTTTGGGCATCGACCTTTGGGGTGATCGTACAGGCAAACATTGCATTGATACTTCTGATTTGTAGTTGGGCCCCTATCCTTTTTTCCTTTAGCCTTTCTTCTTGGTTGTTGAATGGTGTTCTATCTTGTTTCTTGGTTTGGCATCCTCTATTTGTTTGGGTGTCAAAGTGATCATGCATGGGTTTACCTATGATAATATTTGCATATTCTCCACATTTTTCATGTACCCATTTCGTCATCTTATTAATATTTACCCCAATTTCATTTAGTAATTTTAGTATTGACAAGGATGGGGATGGTTCCACCTCCTTGAGGTAAGTTTATTTCTCCTCTTCATGATTATGGACCTTTGCTACTTTAAGAGTTTAGTCCTATTAAGATCTTTCAACATTTTCCCATTTGGCAATTTCTCCTTCTTCTTTTGCTACTTGCTTAATAAGCTCTTGGAATTGGTGGGCTCGTAGTTCATATAGTTGCCCTAGGGCATACATCCCTAGGGTCTCCCTTGTTTCATTACATAGCCCATCCATGATGTGATACATTAACCTTTCCTTGGAGAACCTATGGCCTGGGTAGTTTTTTAACAATGAATAATATCTTTCTAAGGCCATGTTTAAGGGTTCATGTTGCCCTTGTTTCCACTCTTGGATTTGTCTCCTCAAGGCTGACACTCTTGCACAAGTTTGATATCTTTGATTGAAGAGTTCTACCATTGTTGGCCAACAACGAATTGATTTTGGCTTTAAAGACCTATACCATACTTTTGCTTGGCCAACGAGTGTCTTAGGAAAGAGATTAAGTCTTTGCCACCCATTGTTAATATTTTTCCATGCACAGGCATCGTAGAAGGCTTGTAAATGATGTTGTGGATATAAATCATAGCCTCTTGAAAGCTTGGGAAAGTTGTTTAAATCAAGCCTAGGTAGAAAACTTTCCTTACAATGCCTGTGAGATATTTGAATAGCCTCTTGTATATGCATTAGGCTTTTAGTGGCCAGCAAGGGTTCATCGTCACTAAGTAGGTTGTAAGTTCATGAGTTGGGATGATGTTGTCTATGTTCATGTTGGTGTTCCTGATTTTGCTTATGGGTTCGATTTTTATTTCTATGTTGATCCCTTGAGGAATAGTCATTCGTGTTATGACCTGATGTTGAAAGAGTAGAGGAAGAGAGGGAATTGGAAGACTTGTCATGACTTTTGTAAGTCTCCCAATCATCCCTTGATGTACTCTTGCTAACCATTGAGAAGGTCCTAGGTCTTACGGGCCCCCTCGTTCTAGGAAATGTCCCATCCTCACTAGAGATATCTAAGTTGGATGACAAGAGTCCTTGAGTATTGTTGGGGTGTCCATGAACATAGGAAACTCTTGCATTGGATTGAGTACTCTAAACTTCTTCTTTGTCATAAATTATGTTGGTTCTCTAATTAATTGCCTTGATAGTTATTGAATTAACATTGTCTTGTGAGAGAGACATTGTTGTGAATTATGTGTGACTTAACTAAATTTAATTTCTTTTGTTTGAAAAATATATCATTAATACTTTGTTACAATGATCTTGTATGATATAATTAATCTAGATAACTAGCACCATCCCCAACAATGGTGCCAATGATGAGTGACGAGGTACTCCCTATGCTCAACCATACGAATACAAGTGTGTATGTGTGATCTGGTCAAACTCCGTAGATGGACTAGTTGTGGCACCTAGTAGTTACATGTTGATCTTAGTTCACTATCTTCCCACCTAGACTAGTATGTGGTTTGTCACGTATAGTTTAGTCTAGAGTGAGGTGTATGATGTGATTTCTAGCACTAGGCTACTTGATGAGATGCGATTAGCACAAGCCACGATATCGCGTACGCGATATCGCGGCCGCCCCGATATCGTGTCTTTCCCTATGATATCGCGTACATGATATTGCGGTCCACCGCCATATCTATAAATAAGAGGTAGCACTCCCCTCATTGGTAATCATAGGTGTAAAGTAGCGAAGCTCTGGCGGATTGATCACCCCAGAGATAGAATATTTTCCATGTGCCTGCAGTAGGAGTCCCCCAAGTGAACGGTTCTTTATTCGAGAAGCTTTGTACCTGAATGCAAGTTGTGTACGACAATAAAGACAAACTTTGTGGATAAACCTTGTAGTACATGGATAGGTTTAATTAATGTTATTTATCGCTTTCCTAGTAACGCGGCATGAGTATGACTTGGTTACGAGCGTTGATGAACGTGTATGGCTAGACAAGGAATCGGCTACTCATCACGTTTAGATTCTCTCACCCTTATCTCCTAAACGTGGGGTAAGTACGACTTGGCTACGAGCACCTACGGGTGTGTACAGCTAGCTAAGGAATCGGCTGCTTATCACACTTAGGCTAGTTAAGTGCCTCAGTACGACTGCTTCGAGCACGTGCGTTACATGTGGTAATCCCAGTAACGATTAGCATTTGGTAGCCACAGTTGCACAGTTCAGGGTGTGTACGGCAAGTGGGAATGGATGCTGGCGCTAGGACTTAGTGCTGTAGTTAGAATTAGTTTTATTCTCTCAACCCATCACCCTTTAGCATATGAGATAAACCAGAAAATACCAAAAAAATCATATATCTTGGACTTACTTAACCATGCACCGTGACAACAACAAGTAAGTCTGAGAAGACAACGAACGATTAACCCCAAGTGTTCCATGGGGTGTTAGGCATTTAGTCTGCGGAGTTTGACTGGATCGCGCATGCTACGCTCGTATTCGCATGGTTGAGTGTAGGGGTACCTTGCCACTCATCACTACTCCTAGAGATAATGAGAAATAATTTTGATTAAGCTAATAAGCAATATGAAGTAAAATATAAGCTAGCCTAAGTGTGATGAGCATCCATCCTTAATCATCCATATGCATTTTGGACCTTGTGTACTACTCTGGGGTTACCAAGCACACATTACTTGGGCACTACTAGATATGCCACTGGGTTATCAAGTAGTTACACTTAAATGTTCGTGATTAAGATGTACTCATTCTAGATTAACAATAGGAATAATAAATGATGATATAGAAATATTAACTAAAGAAATAATAAATAATAATTAACAATTAAACAATTAAAAATTAAGTGAATGCTACAATGATGGATTAATCTTGATCTTTATTGTTGATTATGTGTGTGTCCAAGTATGTCACACTCAAACAAAGGTTTCGTACAATTACAAGCATCACACTGCGAGCATGCACTTGGGAAGAGGAACTAAAAACTGACAAAAAGACTCAACCCTAAAGACTTACCAAAAGACTCCTTTCCTATGCACCTGAGTGCTATATTTATAAGCTAACATAGGAATCACGATATTATGTATACAATATTGTTACCTAGGCTGCAATATCGTATACTTGATATCGAGTATCTGATATTGGGGCCTAGCAAACCATGATTCATCACATATATACTTGCCTAATCATATGTATAGGATATACATACATATGCTATGGTTAGATAGTTTATATATATATATATATATATATATTTTAACATACACATATATTTTAAATTGTGGACTATTGCCCAAAGTAATGTTTATGTGTAAAACATTATACGGAAGTTGCAACTCCATCCCACTTAACATGGATAACTTGTATGTGTCTTTTGATAATTGTCTATTGATTTGAAATGGACCAGTCCATATTGCTGAACATTTATTTGGCTTTTTCTTCTTCCATAATAATACAAGATCATTGATTTTGAAAGTCCTTTTCAAAGCCTTTCCATTGAACCACCTTTTAACTTGAGAAGAATTCTTTAATAAATTATCCTTATCCCTATCCATTTTGGTTTCTTTTTTGATGACCAAGGTCATGAAACTTCTATCTTTATGAATTTTCTCACTATATTTTTGCATAAAATTTGAGGGAAAACTTATAATCTTGTTTGTAACTCTTCTAGGCAAACCATATATTAAGTTATAAGTTGATGTTCCAATATCCTTGTTAAATATAATATCAAGCCACTCCAAAAGAATCTCATTTAAAGATGATAAAACATGTTTTTCATTATTTAAGGGGAACTACTTACTAGGGTCATTAGTATCCAAAGGATTTCAAACTTTATCTTGCTAGATATTGTGATGCAAAGTGGGCAGGTTGTTCAAATGATCGTTGAAGTACAAGTGGAAATTACTTTTTTCTAGGAAAAAGCCTTGTCTCTTGGATTACCAAAAGCAAAATTCTATAACTCTTTCTACAGCAGAACCTATTGTGCTCAACGTTTATGGATGTATGAAACACTCAAATATTTAGAGGTAAAACCTCAATCTACACCAATTTATTGTGACAACAACAGTGCCATCAACATGACAAAGAATCCTATTCCACATTCACGTACTAAACACATTGAGATTCGACATCACTTTATAAGAGAGCACACTCAATTGGGGTACATGAAACTCAAATTTATTGTAATTGAAAATCAACTTGCATATGCATTCACCAAATCCCTTGATGGGCAAAGATTAACTGCTCTCTATAAAGATATGGGGATAGAACCATATCCTTTCAAGTAAGTTTTTATTTTTCTCTTTTAATAAAACTTATTTTTCACGTACACAAACAAAACAACAAAAATAAAATATATATCTATATATCTTTTTTTCAAGGGGAGTTTTTCCAACCCTTTTTTTTTGTTTCTATCCAAAAATAGGGAGACCTAGTATGAAAACTACTAATCCATTTTCTTAAGTTTTGGACATCACCAAAAATGGGAAGATTTTTAACCTTTTGGTATGTTAAAACGTTAAAGAAAATTATTTGAAACCTTTGAAATCTTTCAAACTATCAGTTTGTTCAATCATTAACTGAAAATAGTATCTAATTTCTTAAGCCCTCCTAACAACAAAAAGAATTGTTGGTGTGCTAGGACTATGAGTCTTATGAACTTAGATGTCAACTGTTATACCCTTCTTCTAGCACCAAAAGAACTATTGGTGTGCTAGGACTATTAGTCTGTTTGAATATAATAAGTTGTTAACTTATGAACTTAGGTGATAAATTTTCTTGCCCTCCTTCTAGTGTCAAAAGAATTGTTGGTGACTATTTAGGACTACCAACATTGGGCGCCTTTGATCTTGTGACTTTGGGGATCATGGGATGCAAAGGTGTTCTTCAAATAAGGTTTATGTGCTTGCTGGTCTCTGGAAACACCAAGGCCTAGATATCTCGAAATAGGCTTAGTGGTTATGAAACAAACTAAATGTGAGTATGTGTTTGCTGTTGTGAATGTTGAAATGGTTGGGTTGTGCATGAAACTGTAATTCGCTATCATAAAAGAAATTTAGCTAACTTTGTTAAATACTGTGAGTTGTTGAAGGTTCCTATGTTGTCCAATCACTTAGTCTATATAGTTTCTATAGTATACTAGTTATAACAAATAAAATTTCATAAAATATTTGAGCACAATTCTACCAATCTACTCCTAATTTCCTTAAGAGAGAAAATTCCACAATAAAACTAGAAATAGAACAAGATTCAATGGACTTAGAAAGAGAAAAGAAACATAAGTAGATTTGTATGGTATCTTAAACATTTAAGCAAGATAAATTGACATGAGAAAACAATTCACAATAAAGCTATTTCAATTCAATCTAACTACAAATTGTCCAAACCCTCTGAGCTCAACAAGTAATTTCATGAAAGATAATTTTATTACACTACCAAATATGCTTCATAAATGACAAAGTATAGGCTTCTATTTTGACTAGTTAATAGTTGTCAAGAATTACATTCAACGGAGCCTTCAAAAAAATTTGACAAATTTAGGATTTAAATACTAAGGCAATATACTTTGAAATAGTGAAGCTATTTTAGTCATCTCAAAATATCAAAGATATTCTAGATTCCGAAAACTCAAACAAGTAATTTCTACATGACATTACTATTAAATTACTCAAGATGCTTTTCTAAAACATAAGCTCTTATATGGGAAACCTTAATAGAAGTCTAATATAGTGCAAAAATAGAGCTATAAAGAAAACCTAGAAAAATCCCAAAATTAAATGCCAAGCACAATACTCCTAAACCATTAACTAAGTAACTAAAAAAAATTGGGAAGGAATAAACTCATAGGATTATAAGAAAGTAGCTGAATTGATATCTTTAGCAATCCATGCTTTATAAGAAATCTTCAATATTCTTCAAAGTCTCTTTTTCCCCAAATCTCTTCCTTTAATTCTAAGTTTGAAGGTCATTTTTTAGTGACCTTAGGGTAGTTACAATAATCATGAGAAGTTAAGGGAATTACAAATATCTATGGAATTTATTCATAACTTCCTTAAGAAGTTATAACTTCTATGTGAAAAATAAGCCATAGCTAGCAAGTGTCATCTTGACCATTACAACCTTACAAATATCAAGGTGATCTATTTATAACTTCCATGAGAGATTATAACTTTTATTAGAAATTTTTAATTTCCAAAAAGTAAAGTTATATTTATTAAATAATTATAAATTCTCATAGTTTGAAATTGTAAACATTCTTTTTTTAAAAAATTAATAGTTGTAATTTAAATAAATCTTAGTTTTTTTGTCTGTGAGTATTTGCTTTTATTTTAAAATAAAATTATTATTAAGGTCATGTTACCTTGATATACATGGTTTGTATCTAATGTGCCTTGTGTCAATATTTTTCTTTGTGTTTGTCATGTCCATTGTTATGCTACCTCTATCGAGTGTGTTTCTTGTGTGTCTTGCATCCCTTGCTTTCGGATCCTGCTGCTATGGTTCAGGCATGGCACTCCCACTAACGTTGCCCTTGGTCTCTACACTTGTTATTGTTTGGTGTTGTTTTTTAACTACCACCTCCATCGCAGAGAAGAAATCATAGATTTAAGCCCTATTCTAGTTTCACCGAGTCGATGACTTACAACTATGTGAACCCCTATGAAGTGGAGCTCATGCACAGGTTGTAGAAGAGGAGTTGTCTTCCATATTTCTAGCATTGCCATGGAAAAACACCATGATGAATACCCTTTATTTAGGGTTCCTAAGCCTACAATTTTCTAATATTTTATAGTTGTTGCTTAAGGCTTTTTTTAAATGTGAAATTACTGATGCCTATAGGTTTGTCTTGATCATTTTCTTCAGAACACTAATTTCATATAGATCTTCTTCTTTGCCTAGTTATTGGGCTTGTGTTCTTCTAGAAATTTTGAGTTTTCATTTATTTGTTTCTATATTTTGTATTGTTGTAATTTCTTATGTGGCAAGGGTTTCTCTTTTAGAATAATAATGAATTTTTAGGCAAGTTCATTAATTGTTTTCAACATTATTTAACAAGAATATTGTTAATCTTGTGTTGAAATTATGATCTTTCTTTGCCAACATTTATCAAATGTTGCTGAGCCCTTGAACTAGATATTTTCCCTTTGGTTTGTTTGAGA
Organism: Gnetum montanum; assembly: GCA_015680685.1. NCBI lineage: Eukaryota > Viridiplantae > Streptophyta > Gnetopsida > Gnetales > Gnetaceae > Gnetum > Gnetum montanum. The sequence goes on along the minus strand of MNCI01004113.1, from coordinate 1,018,159 downwards.
TTCTTAGCTCTGCAACTTAATTTTCTACCACTATTTGGAAACCACCATAGATTGAAATATGACATAATGAATTATATGAATATATAACATAATAATGGATTTTAGGTGATGGAGTTATTTGTTAGTTTTCCATAGAGTTTCTTGCATATTTCCAGGGAAAATTATGCAAAGATTTATCCACTTAATTTTATTATTCTTTGGAACATCCAATTTACCACTATACAAAAATTGATAAATTGACATTATGTAAGAACCAATGGAGATACAATTGTAAATGAACTATTTTACAATTTGCAAAGTAATTCCCAAATTTCACCTCCACCATTATACATGGGAAAACCACAATTTATTCATAACTTAGGTTGGAAACACCTTACTACGCTTTCATTAATTCCATGCTTTTGGAATTATGGACTTAAAATGTGCACACCTTGCATATAAAGAGCAATTTTCCTTTAACACCTTTCTCCATCATGCTTCTCATTATTGCCCTATTTTAAATAAATAATTTAATTCTCATTTTCCAATCATCTTTGAGAAGCTAAATTAGGCAATTTCATTTGTTAATCTTACCTCATAAGATCTATTCCATAAAAATCATGTAAATGTGACAATAGTTCCCTAAATTGAAAATTAATCAGGCACAAAAAACCATATCAAATTTTTACATGGTTCCCCAACTTGTTTACTTCCACACTCAAAGGATAGAAGCCATGCACACCTCTAAACTTTGTTCCTTCAAAAATGTGGTTTGAAAGACACCACATCCTATACAAGCACTGAGCTCTACACTGGAGTGCTTCATTACTGCAAAACCACTCAACCTTGCAAGGTTCCAACAAGCTCAGAATGTGATTTCAAGGATCCCACAACCTTTACAAAATTGAGCTATGCTTTGGAGTGTTTTGGTGTTGCAAGACTATTCAATCCCACAGGATCCCAACAAGTTCAATGAGGATTCCTTCTTGTAAGAAACACATTAACCCCATAGGGCAACAAGAATAAAGTAAATGATACAAAGAAAGAATGTAACTATAATTATAAGTTCTTGTCATTGAAGCTCAATTCAACAAATAATTAATCAAATGATGTGACCATGAAGGACACAAATAAAAGAGCATATATTTGACAATGATTGCTTTTATGTGAATAGTGCTTGCACAATTCCCAAGAATTTAACTTTTTCTCATAGCTTTGGAGATTCTGACAACTCCTCAAAATTCATGCACTAGCTACCTAGTGGCTAGCATAGATGTCTCTTTTGAAGTTGGGACATCTATCTAAGATTTGTCTTAATTCTTGAGAGATGTCTTCTTGAAGAGTGGGATGTGTTTTAGGAGACATCTCTAGCGAGATGTCTACTATTTTTTAAAGACATCTTCCTATGAATGCATTCTTCTTGATTGGGGCATCTACTTTTTCTTAGAGACGTCTTCTCAACTCCTGAGCTTTGGTATAAGATTTTATGAGATAAGATTAATAAATGAAATTGTCCAATTTATCTTCTCAACAATCTCAAAATCTTATTTCAAGGATCCCACAACCTTTACAAAATTGAGCTTTACTTCATAGTGTTTTGGTGTTGTAAAACTACTTAATCCCATAGGATCCCAACAAGTTCAATGAGGATGCCTTCTTGCAAGAAACACATTAACCCCATAGTGCAACAAGAATAAGGTAAATGATATAAAGAAAGAATGTAACTGTAATTATAGGTCCCTGTCATTGAAACTTGATGAGTGGCGAGGTACCCCTACGCTCAACCATATGAATACGAGTGTTTCATGCACGATCTGGTTGAATTCCAAGGACTAAGTGCCTATGCACATTTGTGAAACAAGGATGGGTTGGTTGATCATTGTCTTCCCAAACTTACTTGTATGTCATGATTGTATGGTTAAGTAAGTTTGAGGCATATGATTTTTATAGCTTTTATGTTTTTATGTCCTATTGCTAATAAGGGAGGAGAGATAGAGATAACTAAGTGACTAATTTAACTTAACTACTGATTAACTAGGCTTTAAGCTAATCCTAACACTAGTATCTGTTCTCACTTGCCATACACATCTTGAACCAGCACAACACTAGTAGGATTACCAAACACTAATTGTTACTGGGTTACCAAGTATTACACGCATGCTCGAAGTGATCGTATTGTGTGTGCTAATAACATAAATTTAAAGTGCATAAAATAAAATAAATGCATAAGAAAATAAAATAAAATAAATGAGTAAGAAAAAAAATCTCAAGTGCTGCAAGGATGAATCGAAGAGCTCGTCTTTATTGCCGTACACAAGGTGTGCTTAGGTACACAATGCTCAAATAAAGATCCATCCAAACTTAGACCTCCTGCTATAGGCACTTGGAAAATACTCTAACTTTCAAATAGACTACACGAGTTTTACTACTTGACTACTAAAAGACTTCTTTCATTGTGCACCTGGGGACTGTATTTATAGGCTCGGGAGTAGCTACTCTAATAATTAGAGTAATCACTCTAATAATTAGAATAACTGCTAAAATAACTACTAGAGTATCCTCTCTAATAATTAGAATAAACTACTAAAGTAACTGCTCTAATAATTAGAATAAACTACTAGAGTAACTACTCTAATAATTAGAATAAACTACTAGAGTAACTACTCTAATAATTAGAATAACTACTAGAGTAACCGCTCTCATCATACCCCCATGACTAAATGAAAACTCATCCTCAAGTTCCTTACAAAATATTGGGAAGGTATGAGATTATTGACTAACTGACAACTAACGGTGGAATGGGATGACAGACTCAACATGCCCAATGAACGGATCAATAAGCATATTATAACATTAGTGTTCATGATCATTGTGGTGAACACTCATACATAAATGACATCCAAGCCTTTATTTGGTAGCTTCTAGAGAAAGAGAGAGAAAGAAAATGAGGCGTGTTGCTGCCAATGCTAAGATTGCATCTTCCATTGTTTATCCATAGCCATGCCACCAAACTTGCTCCTTTCGTAAATGCTCTAGTTCTAGTCCATCCTAAGTGCTTATTCCAAGCCCAGTCCATTTTTTGTATGATCACCATTTGCAAACCCAACACAATCACAAATGAGCAAGGATAGATAATCCACAATGTAGTTGATACCTTGCCTTGACATGAAGCACATTGGTTGAGTTATGGTTATGGTCGAAACTAGTTCAGAGATTTATCATTGGAAACTACCTAAAGTGTAGGGGTAAGGCAATTAGTAAAATGGAAAAAATCAAAAAATTTGTGCTAGGGCCCCCACAACTAAGAGTGAACCTCTGGTAGCGATAAAATGGAAAAACATGAGGAGCAAGAAAGATGAAAAATATCAATGACAACGCCAATAAAATGGATGTCATGGATGGGGATGAAACAAGAAATAATTGATTATAGAAAATTTTTAAGGGAAAGAAGTTGACAATTGCACCAAAAAGAAATGCTAGTGGGTCCTCCCCAAAGCAAGCTTATGCCTTTTATGCCCTGACAAACCCACAAACCAAACAGTCCGTAGGCTCTAGGAATGTCATTTGGAAACAAGAGTTGAAAAATTACCCACAAGAATTCACCAAGGAAAAAAAATGCATCTACCTAGAATGGACTAATGATAAAACTGGTAATGAGGTGGAAAATGGGAAGAAATATGGAGAGGAGAGAATGGAATGGAATCCCAAGAATAAGGTTGTGTAAAGACCCTTGTGTATTTCATGGTTAAGATAACTAAGTAGAACTCATCCCAAATCCAGACTCAAACCAACCACATTATGTGACCTTGCATCAATACACTTGGCCAATACATCCTCTTAAGGCAACAAGAATGCTTCCACAAAGAGTGACCACCATCCCAAGGGGAGTGAGATGGAGAAGTAAGAAGTGAGAAAGGGCCTTAGTTAGAGGAAACTTTCAGGCATGGGTAACATGTCTTTCCATTGCCATAACCAGCACTTGTAGCCCATACTGCTTTATTATGTCTAAGGGGTGTTGTTTGAATTCTCACCTTTTTCTCTTTTTCCTCTCTTTTTTTGATGTTTATATGTGAGAACCACATCATGCAAAAACTTATTTTTATTTACTCAGCTTCCTAATATTTGAACAATGTCAGAATCACAGAAAACCCAAGAAAAAGCATCCAAGCACCCAAGAGAATGGCCAACACCAATGCATCGAATCCTCTTGAAGTCACACCCTTTTCATCCTTTGAGTCTTTCCTTAGTTTGAAAAATACCCAGACACCAATTCATTAACAAGTTTACTTAGAAAAAGAGAATTGTATAGTTCCAAGACAAAGGAGATCATAGAGTTGTATGGATGAGTGGAAGGCGTGGACTAATTGCCTATTTTACCAAAAGAACCATACCTTAATATTAGCATCATAATTCAAAGGTAAAAATCAAACATTAGCAAGCAATATAATATAATTCAATCCACCATTATGAGCACTTATTAGATGATGATAAAAGTAAATCAGGTAAACAAAGAAATAGTAAAAACATGAATGATGGTGTAAAACAAAAATAAGAAAATTTGAAAGAATGTGTAAAACAAAAAATGTGTGAAAGAAAAATGTGTAAAACAAAAATTCAAAAAGAACTAAGGGCCTAAAACGGTTAGCATAGGTGGCCACCTCCCCCATGACTGAGTTGGAAGAAGGAGATATGAAATAGTGAGTAGGGTTGTCCACCAAGAGAGGTAGCATGTGTACTGGCTATCCTAAGCTCTTGGAAAGGTTTGGTTTGTTGCACATTGACCAAAAGTTTCTTATCCGGGCTCTCAGGTTTGTATATTGTCATGGCCCCTGAAGGAAAAGTTGCATAAATAATATAAGGTCCTTTCCACAATGTTTGAAATTTAGTACGTTGTGGCACATATGTGGGATTCCAGTAGAGAACCTTATCTCCTGGTTGATATTTAACTTTCCTAATTCTTAGGTCATGACATTGTTTATTGAAGGCCTTATGCAATTTGTTAGATGATAGGACAACTAATCGATTTTCATCTATCAAGTTAAGGGTTACTAATTGTTGTTTCTATACTAGACCAAGGTCAAGGTTGAGGTCACATGCCATGGATAGTGTATAGAGCTTAGTTTGAATGGAAAGTGTTGGTAATTTACCAGACACTAACTCATAGGGAGAGTAGGCTGTAGGGAGTTTCCATGTTGAGCGGTATGCCCAAAGAGGATTGTTCAGTTTAGTGCTCCAGTCTTGCCTAAACTTGCTAATAGTTCTTGTCAATATCTTTGTAATCCCCTTGTTGGTGACTTCTACTTGACCGTTCACTTGGGGGTGGTATGGTGTAGTCAATTTATGCTCAACCCCCAAGTGTTGCATTAATTTCTGAAAAGTTGCACATGTGAAGTGGGTACCATTTTCTGAAATAAGTGCATGAGACATACCAAAACTATTTATGATTTTTTGTTGAACAAATTGTGTAGCTATAGATGATGTACAATCCTTAACAATAGCTGCTTCGGCCCATTTAGTTAGGTATTCAACAACAATAATGATATAGGATTTTCCATTGGAAATTGGTGTAATTGGCCCCATAAAATCAATTCCCCAAATATCGAAGGGTTCTAACGGTTGGATCCATTATTGCGGACCCTCCATTCTAGTAGTCATTCCCCCATCATGTTGACAACACTCACAAGATTGGATGAATTGATGAATGTCTTGAAACAATGTAGGCCAATAATATTCTGCAAGCAAGATCTTGATGGTCATTCATCACCCCCACAAGGACCCTCATGAGCATCTTGGAGAATTCGTAGTTGATCTATATCGAAAACACACCATCGAACCAAGCCATCAGGACACACGTTGTAAAGTTGCCCATTGATCTCCATAAAGTACTTGGCTCAGTGAAGAAACTGTTGTTTCTTTTGAAGGTTTAACTCTTATGGTGTTTTTTGGGTGAGGAGATAGGTAAGAATGCTACTGTACCAGTTTGTCTTCGTGGGTGATTGATTATTCACTACACCAGCAAAGAGGAACTCATCAGGAAAATGATCAGAAATTGGATACTCATCCTCTTTATTGTCCCATCATAATCAAGATAAATGATTAGCAACTACATTCTCAGTGCCCTTGCCATCGATGATCATTAAATTAAACTCTTGTAAGATTACAAGCCATCGTATGATATGAGGGCTTACCATTGGCTTATTCATGAGGAACCAGATTGCACTATGATCTGTATGTATATATACTTTATATCTCAATACATAGTATCTAAAATTTTATAGTGCAAACACTACAACCATTAATTCTTTCTCTGTGGTAGTGTAGTTAAGTTGTGCACCAACAATATTTCTACTTGCATAGTGGATGTAATAAGGACACTTCTGGTCATCTAATTGTGTAAGTATGGCTCCTAAAGCATAGTTGGATGCGTTAGTCATGATATGAAATGGTTTGGACTAGTCAAGAGGTTGTAGAATGGTTGTTTCTACTAACTTCTGTTTTAGAGTTTGGAAAGCCAATTCACATTCCCTGGTCCACTTGAAAGGTACATCCTTTTTCATTAATTCCACCAATGGTTTGGTAACCTTTGAAAAGTTCTCAATAAATCTTCTATAGTAGCCAGTATGTCCAAGGAATGACCAAATATCTTTGACAGTTTTCAGTTGACAGGTAATTCCTTGGATAATTTTGATTTTCTTGGGGTCTACCTCTATTCTTGTGTGTGAGATTTTGTGCCTTAGTACTATGCCTTCTTGGACCATCAAATGGATTTTCTACCAGTTGAGCCTCAAATTGGTTTCTACACATCTTTTTAACACTTGCTCCAACTGGTCCAAGGGTTGATCAAAGTTTGCTCCATAAGTGGAGAATTCATTCATAAAGACCTCTACGCCATTCCCTATTTGTTATTGGAATATGCTTAGAACTAGTCGTTGAAATGTTGCAGGGGCATTGCACAAGCCAAATGGCATATGTTTGTATGCAAACGTTCCCCAAGGACTAGTGAATGTAGTCTTGGCTTGGTCTTTTGGGGCTATTTATATTTGGTTATATCTGCTATATCCATCTAGAAATCTATAATAGCGTTGCCCTGCGATGGTGTCTAAGACTTGGTCAACAAATGGCAATGGAAAGTGATCTTTGAATGTTGCCACATTTAGTAGCTTGAAATCTATGCACACCCTCCATTTTCCTTCCTTTCTAGGTACAATAACTAAGGGGCTAACCCATTCACTATAAGCAATGGGGTATATGAACCCAGCCTCGGGAAGCTATTCGATTTCTTCCTTAACTACTTGCTTCAGCTTAGGGTTCAATCGCCTCTGTGGTTGTCTTTGAGGCTTCATGGAGGGGTCAGTGTAAATTTTATGTTGGCATATCCTAGGATCTATTCTAGTTAATTTAGGATATGACCAAGCAAAGGCCTCCGACCATTTATTTATTACCTTTAACAATTCTTCCTTTTGTTGAGGAGCAAGCTTAGCGTTGATAATTACCAGTTTTCCATTTTTAAGGAATGTGTATTCCATATTAGTTGGCAATGGTTTCAGCTTAGGGGCTCTTGCTTAAATTTCTCAAGGATTTCCAACTTGCCCTAGTTGATATTTTCAAGGTTAATACTTGGAAGTTGGTGGTGGACTTGCTCTAATGCATCTATGCTATTGATTTAAGCACAAGTCAAACGCTTAGTTAGTTTCATGCATATGAGTGAAATACTTTCTTGATCAGCTGTCAGCCACTAGGTGTTTTCCTATCATGTGGTTGTTGCATACAGGCATCTTTGTACATTAATCACTTGTGCACACTAATTGCATGTAGGCAAAGCTAAACTTTGCACAAACCATGACCTCTACATGTAATTACACCCTGTGTCACTGTATGTGATGCATGGAACTTTCTTCTTCTCGATCTTTCCAAATATATATTATTTTGATATTTCTAGGAAAAAATCATAGATTCCTAGGTGTGCATCGATGATGCTTAGTCATGCTCTTCCGATTATGATTGGGAAGTCCCGCTTACCATTGTTTACTTGAATAACTAGGAAGTCAACTAGGTACGACCACCCATAAACAATGGTAACAATGTCTTCCACTAGTCCCAAAGGGATAGTGATGGACTAGTTAGCCAACTCTAGATGGATGTTGCTCTTTTTCAATGGAGGAAGGTTCCAAGCCTTGTACATTTCTTGTGAAATCAAGTTTTCAACAGAACCTGAATTCAAAAGAGCCTTGCATGATGCATTTCTAGCAATTTGTAAGTATATCAGAAGACTCCTAGGATTAGAGAATTTCCTGGGAAGGTGGCCAACTTTGATCCATTTGGTGACGACATGTGTTAGCATGATCGTATGCGTTGAGTGTGGTGATTGGGTTGAAGAGGGATTTGAAGTTTTGATTGATACTGAGGCATCTAAGGAATCAACTACTTGTGATTGCAAGGGCTTGGTTGGACTCTTTGTTCTAAAGAAAGGTCTTTTCTTCATTTGGTTGTTGGAACCAATAGTAGGTTGAGAGTTAATAGCCCTCATGGTGTTACGTTGCTGCGGTTGGGTAGGGATTTCACCTTGCATCGCCAGAACAAGTGATAGTGGAGCTATTGGTGGAAGAGATGCAGCTGGATGAGAAAGATGATATGCTTGTAGAATATCGCCTCTAGAAGAGGGAGTCCCATAATACTCACAGGCTTGGTAGTGATGTTGAGGAGTGACATGACTAGTAGAGTCACGTGGGGAGATTGGCTATTGCATGTAATATCGATACGGGTCAAGTTGCCGGTAAGGATACTGTTACCTTGGTGGTGGAATTCCCCATGATTGTGGATGCTACCACTATTGATATTGCTCAATCGGTTGTGGTAGAGTTATACTGGGATAATATGTTAAGGGTTGGTAGAACTACCTTGGGTTACCTTGAGGATAAGGTAACCTTTGGGGTGCTTTCCTTTTGTTTAATTGTGGGTTGAGTGCATACACCCCAAACTCCTATAGATGTGAGATTATAGGGTAACATCCCTTAGGATGGTCATATTGACGTATCTCACATCCATTATCATTGTCTATTTCTGAATCCACAACCTCTTCAATGATGGAAACTTTGCCCTTACCCTTGCTATGTGCATTTTTATCCTCTTTCTGTTTTCTTTTCTTACTACCTTTCTCTCTAGAGTCTTATACTATTTTAAGAATAGTTTAAAATCTATTGTCTAGGGAATCCCACATTTGGTCTACCTTTGCTGAAACTTTTGATGTCATCTTTTGGATAGGCAAAGTTTTCCTATTCACCATCTCTTTGAGTGATGACTCTTCTTCATCCTCACAAAATTTTACTCCCCTTTTTTGAAGGGAAGGATCTTGGTTATATTCTTTTGCACTTTCTCTCTTCCATAGTTCACCTTATTCCTTAGCAACTTGCTCCAATAGTCTTTGAATTTGATGGGACCTAAGCTCAGATAGTCTTCCTTGGGCATAAGTCCCAAGGGTTCTTCTAATTTCATGCTTAAGCCCATCCATGAGATGACACAGTTGATCCCTTTGTGAATAACCATGGCTAGAACAATGAAGTAATAGTGTATAGTATCAGCCCATGGAAACATCCAAAGGTTCATGTCCTCGTTTCTAGCATTGGATTTGCTTTCATAAGTTAGACACTTGGGAGTACGTTTGGTACTTCCCATTAAATAGTTCTAACATAGTACTCCACCTACGAATGGATTCCAATTCTAAAGACCAGTACTAGCTTTCCACTTCTTTAACTAATGTCTATCGGAACAACTTAAGTTTTTTCCATTCATTCTCTATGTTCTGTAAGGCACACACATCATGGAATGCTTGTAAATGATTTTTAGGATTAGCGTTGTATCCCCCTTCAAATTGTGTGATGTTGTTCATATTTAATCTCTTAATCCTACGATTTTTCTAGTGCCTTGTTGGAATCCTAACAACCTTAGTTATGTCCAACATACTTTGAGTAGCGAGGAGGAATTCATCGTGATTATCTCGTCCATGGTGTCTATGATGCCTACATTGTTCCCTACTCTCCCTTCTTCTATGTCATGACTCTCTAGAGTGCCCTCGTCCCCTTTCTTGGTTGTTTTGTCTATGACTTCAACTTTGCCTACCTTTATCCCCATGGTCTTTTTCTTTATGACCATGTCCAGAGATTGAAGGAGAGGGTGAAGGAGATGATGAAGGTGAAGAAAAAAAAGAACCATCATGATGGTGTCTACTACCTTCTCTTCTGCGGTCTCAATCCCATTCGCAATTGCGATTAGAATGTCCACCATATCATGAGTTCGTGTCCCTTTTTTGGATCCTTTATGCCCATGGGTATCAGAACTTGGGTTATGAATAGTGGAATGAACGTTTTGATACACAACCCCTTGGCCAAAGTTAAGGGGAGGAACATCGTTGTGTGGGCGACTGCCTGAGGTAGGTTCATCATCCTCATTTTCACTTAAGACATGTGGGGCATCTTGGGACCACTTACCCTTCAAAGACTTATGATGTCTCTCCTGTTGCAAGTCCCTTTAACGTTGTGCCTCTATGGGACAGTATTCTCTCAAGTCATGGTCTTGCATAACGTATTCTGCGTGTAAGTGTGGCATGCCAATTCATGTGAGAGCATGAAGAAGCATGCTTGGAACTAAACGATTGGGAGGTAACACTATGTTACCTTCTAAGTCTTACCAATGCAGTTGTTCATCTTGATGGAGGATAAAGATGAAGTCTAGTATATACTCATTGGGATGAATATATACCACTCAAACTTGTTGAGGGACTAGCGGATCAATGTCATGTGTATTACACCACTGACTATTTCGTATTTTAGACCTAGGCGGTGATGCACTTTCATATGAAGAAGGAGGCATACTTGTGTATTTTGTATGCAATGTATTCTTGTTTATTATTTTCCCAACCAACCCTAAGGGTTTTTTCCAATCATGTAAATGATTTTCTATGTTCTAATTAGTGCACAAACAACTAAGTCCTCGGCAATGGTGCCAATGATGAGCGACGAGGTACCCCTACGCTCAACCATACGAATACGAGCATTTCAAGCATGATCTGGTCAAATTGCAAGGACTAAGTGCCTATGTGTCTTTGTGGAAAAAGGATGGATTAATTGATCATTGTCTTCCCAAACTTACTTGTATGTCACAATTGTATGGTTAAGTAAGTTTGAGGCATATGATTTTTATAGCTTTTATGTTTTTATGTCCTGCTGCTAATAAGGGAAAAGAGAGAGAGATAACTAAGTGACTAATTTAACTTAACTACTAATGAACTAGGATTTAAAATAATCCTAACACTAGTATCCATTCTCACTTTCCGTACACATCCTAAACCAGCGCAATACTACTAGGATTACCAAATGTTAATCATTACTGGGTTACCAAGTGTTACATGCATGCTCGAAGTGATCGTACTGTGTGCGCTAATAACATAAATGTAAAGTGCATAAAATAAAATAAATGCATAAGAAAATAAAATAAAAGAAATCCGTAAGAAAAAAAATATCAAGTGTTGTAAGGATGAATCGAAGAGCTTGTCTTTATTGTTGTACATAAGGTGTGCTCAGGTACACAATGCTCGAATAAAGATTCATCCACACTTAGTCCTCCTGCTGTGGGCACTTGGAAAATACTCTAACTTTCAAATAGACTATAAGAGTTTTGCTACTTGACTGCTAAAAGACTTCTTTCATTGTGCACCTGGGCATGGTATTTATAGGCTTGGGAGCAACTACTTTAATAATTAGAGTAACTACTCTAATAATTAGAATAACTGCTAAAATAACCGCTAGAGTAACCTCTCTAATAATTAGAATAACTACTAAAGTAGCTACTCTCATCAAAGCTCAATTCAACAAAAAATTTACATATAATTAACCAAATGATGTGACCATGAAGGACACAAATACAAGAGCATAGATTTGATAATGATTTCTTTTATGTGAATTGTGCTTAAACAACTCCAAATAATTTAATTTCTTCTCATAGGTTTGGAGTTTCCAAAAACTCCTCAGAATTCATGCACCAACTACCCAATGGCTAGCGTAGATGTCTCTTTTGAAGTTGGGACATCTATCTAAGATCCACCTTAATTCTTCAGAGACGTCTTCTTGAAGAATGGGACGTCTCTTAGGAGACATCTTTGGGGAGATGTTTGTTATTTTTTTAAGACATATTATTGTGAATGAATTCTTCTTAGTTGGAACATCTACTTTTTCTTAGAGATGTCTTCTCAACTCCTGAGCTTTGGTTCTTGAGGTTTTATCTCATTGATTTGGCTTCTTTCCAATCCTTGGAGCATCTTCATTTGATTGTAGTCTTTGGTTTCAGTCCATGCTCATTCATGTTCTCATCTTGGCTCATTAAGTTGTAGATCTCATGTCATTTTCCATGAGTTCTTGCCCTACAAACACATCATCCACAATAAAACTTCTATTGTACTCCATTTTCTTTAAGGTTTTAACATACCAAAAGGTCAAAAATCTTCCCATTTTTGGTGATGTCCAAAACTTAAGAAAATGGATTAGTAGTTTTCATACTAGGTCTCCCTATTTTTGGATAGAAACAAAAAAAAAGGGTTGGAAAAACTCCCCTTGAAAAAAAGATATATAGATATATATTTTATTTTTGTTGTTTTGTTTGTGTATGTGAAAAAATATGTTTTATTAAAAGAGAAAAATAAAAACTTACTTGAAAGGATATGGTTCTATCCCCATATCTTTATAGAGAGCAATTAATCTTTGCCCATCAAGGGATTTAGTGAATGCATATGCAAGTTGATTTTCAATTACAATAAATTTGAGTTTCATGTACCCCAATTGAGTGTGCTCTCTTATAAAGTGATGTTGAATCTCAATGTGTTTGGTACGTGAATGTGGAATAGGATTCTTTGTCATGTTGATGGCACTGTTGTTGTCACAATAAATTGGTGTAGATTGAGGTTTTAGCTCTAAATATTTGAGTGTTTCATACATCCTTAAACGTTGAGCACAATAGGTTCTGCTGTAGAAAGAGTTATAGAATTTTGCTTTTGGTTATCCAAGAGACAAGGCTTTTTCCTAGAAAAAAGTAATTTCCACTTGTACTTCAACGATCATTTCAACAACCTGCCCACTTTGCATCACAATATCTAGCAAGGTAAAGTTTGAAATCCTTTGGATACTAATGACCCTAGTGATTAGTTCCCCTTAAATAATGAAAAACATGTTTTATCATCTTTAAATGAGATTTTTGAATTGGAAGAACTTCATCATTAGATTTTGGAGAAGTAATGTCACTATCATCAATTTTAACATTTATAGTTTCTTCTACAACATTTATTCTTTTATTGAAAGCTCTATAAGCTCTACTAACTGAAGAATATCCGAAGAAAATACCTTCATTCGTTTTAGGATGAAATTCTCTCAAGACATCTTTATCATTTAAACCATAAAATTTTGAACCAAAATCATGAAAATAGCCTACTGAAGGTTTTCTTCTAGTCCATAATTCACAGAGAGTTTTAGAGGTAAATCTTCTTACTAGAACTCTGTTGGAGACATAGCAGGTAGTGTTGATTACTTTAGCCCATAAGTGGTAAGGAAGATTTTGGTCATTTAAAATAGTTCTTTCCATTTCATTCAAGATCCTATTTTTTGTTTGGCTATACAATTTTGTTGAGGAGTTCTTGTAGTAGAAAATTGATGAAATATTTTGTTCATTTAACAAAATTTCTTATATTTAGCATTCTTGAATTTTCCTCCATTATCACTTCTAATGACCTTAACACCATAGTCTATTTCTTTTTAAATTTGATTGGAAATTCACAAGAAGTGATCAAATACCTCATCCTTGTGATACAAAAATGCTACCTAAGTAAAATGAGAATAATCGTTGACAATAGTTAGAAAATATCTTTTCTTTTCCAAACTTAGTATTTGAGAAGTACTAACCAGATCCACGTGAATTAAATCTAGGGGACAAGAGGTAGATATGCAATTTTTCTTACTAAACCTTACCCTTATTTGCTTTTCTTTTTGGCATGCTTTAGAAGTGTTTAGATTAAAGTCTTTGAGTTTGAATAGTCCACGAACCATTTCCTTTGTTACAAGAGTTTGAAGAATTTCCTTGTTTATGTGGCCCAGTTTCGTATGCCATAGATGAGCATCATTTGTATTGTTGATAAAGCACTTAGATTTAATGTTAGGATTGTCTCGAAATATAGTGGTATAAATGTTTTCTTTTCTAATTCCTTCTATAATAATGTTTTCAGTGCTTAAGTCTTGTATTTTATAAGCTTATTTAGAAAAAGTAAGATTAAAATTTAAATCACAAAGTTGACTAACACTGAGAAGATTATGTTTCAAGCCTTAAACAAAGAAAATCTTACTTATAGTTGGTTGTTGTTTACCTTTTCCTCCTATGGTACCGATATCTATTATTGGAGCCTCCATATCATCTCCAAAAGTGATGGTTTCATAATTTTGTTTGGTGAAGTGAGCAAATTGGTTTTTAGCTCTTTTCATGTCTTGAACATCCACTATCAATATACCACATTCTTGTATTGGAATTAGAGAGAGCTACTTGTGCCATCATGTTTTGTTCAAGCTTCTTCTCTTTTTGTTTCCAAACCTGCAAAGCACCTTGCCTAGACTACTTTGCAAAGACCAAGTGTGATGTATTATCCTAAAATAACAATATGCTTGAACATGTTCAAATTTTCCAAAAAAGAAACAATTTAAAGTTCTTGACTAAATGTGAAAGAGGGAATAAAAGACTTACTTTTATCAATGTGATATAGGAATTGAATATAATAATTGATGAAGCACATTAGTCTACTTGTGCAATTGTGCCTGATATTGGTTTCCCCTTCCTTGTTCTTGTTTCTTTATCTATCAGAGGTTGCCTTGCTTTGATACTACTTGAGGATCAAGAACTTAGAAGGGATAGTTGAATAAGTTCCCTAAATTGAAAATTAATTAGCCACAAAAAATCACACAAAAATTTTACGTGGTTCCCCAACTTGGGTATATCCATGCTTGTAGGGTAGAATCTATGCATACCTTTGGACTTTATTCCTTAAAAAATGTGGTTTGAAGGGCATCACACCCTGTACAAGCACTAAACTCTACATTGGAGTGTTTCATCATTACTAAACCACTCAACCCCACAAGGTCACATCAAGCTCAGAATGTGGATCCAAAAACCTTTACAAAATTGAGCTATGCTCTGGAGTGTTTTGGCACTGCAAAACTACTTAATCTTGCAGGATCCCAACAAGGTTAGTAAGGATGCCTTCTTGTAAGAAGCACATCAACCTCGTAGGGCAACAAGAAAAAAGTAAATGATACAAGGAAAGAATGTAACTATAATTACAAGTCCTTGTTGTTGAAGCTTAATTCAACAAAGAATTTACATATAACTATACAAATGATGCGACAATGAAGGACAGAAGTACAAGAGAATAGATTTGACAATGATTACTTTTATGTGCACAGTGCTTGCACAATTTCCAAGAATTTAATGTCCTCTAATATCTTTGGAGTTTCCAAAAACTCTTCAAAAGTAGTGCAACGACTACCTAATGGCTAGTGTAGACATCTCTTTTGATGTTGGGATGTCTACTTGAGATTTGCCTTAATTCTAGAAAGACATCTTCTTGAAGAATGGGATGTCTCTTAGAAGAAGTATTTGGGGAGTCATCTACTCTATAAAGGAGATGTCTTCTATTTTTTTAAGATGTCTTCCTGTGAATGCATTCTTCTCAATTGAGACATCTACTTTTTCTTAGAGACATCTTCACAACTCCTAAGCTCTAGTTCCTAAAGATTTATCTCATTAATTTGGCTTCTTCCCAATCCTTGGAACATCTTCACTTAATTGAAGTTTTTGGTTTCAATCCATGCTCATTCATGTTCTCATCTTGGCTTATTAAGTTGTAGATCTCATTTTATTTTCCTTGCGTTCTTGCCCTACAAATACATCATCCACAACAAACATTCTATTATTCTTCATTTTCCTTAGGGTTTTGACATATTAAAAGGTCAACAAAAATCTCTTGCATATTTAAGAGTAGATCTTTAAATGAATAGTACTTGTGCCTTTCCCAAGAACATAGATTTGATCTTGCTTGAACATGAGTAGATCATCTACTTCACTTAAATTTGATTCATTTCCACCTTGAACTAGCTCCAACAATTGGTGAGCATGTTGATCATGATGTGATTTGTTTGTAGTTTTCTTCCAAAGTTCAACTATTGGTTTTTTTTGAAAAAATATTTACAAATATGCAAGCATGCATTCATAATCCTTTGATAAATAAATGATAAGGAAATGAAAGGAAATGAACCTCCAATTGAATATGGACATGGTCTATTGATCAAGAGTAGAATCGATGGGGATAATTAATGATAAACTTGGTGATGAATTTGATGTAATGAAAGCTATGTATGATAAAAATATCAAAAATGTAAATGTACTTAGAACAAGTAAGAACCACAAAATGAATAAGAGGTGGGAGATTAATATGTGAAAATAGATTTGGCTTCTCTTTCCCAACAAATGAAATGCTTTATTAAACAAACTAATAGACAAAGTTTGCCTCATAGGAAGGGCCAAGATTTACAATGGTGTGAATTACAAATTGTAAATTTAAATTAGAACTTGGGACTTAGTTCATAAGAAAAAGGAGGATTTAAAGGATGGAATTTAATATGGGTTCACATATGAATGAAGAATCCATTGACATTCTTCATAGTTGATTCGAGGTTGAAAGAGGGTTGTTTTCAAGTACCATCCTCTAGGTTATGTTGATGTTCTAGTAGGTGACGCTATTGCTATGTTAGTGTGTTCACATGTGCTACCAATGACACAAGTGCCAAGACTAATATCAAGGACTTTTGAGGATGCTAGGATGGTCAAGGAGCTCACAGGTATGTAGTTGATGTAATTACTAATACTTTAGATCTCTAGAAATTCAAAAAGTGCTCTCAATTAAGAAGTAGGTCCCAATTTGATGTTTAAGCTTGGTATTTATAGGATTAGGGTTTCTACAAAATCAGTTGGAGTTAAGTGCAATAAACTAAAAGTTCATTTTTAGTAACTTGAAGTGCATGCTAGGTTCAAACGATAATTATTATATAGATAGGTGACATAATGATACTAATGTTACACCAATGTCACTTGCATTTACATAAGTTGATGCAATACACTCCAAATTGTAAATCCAAGATCTTAAGGATCATCATTGATGCCTAAACTAATGTCAAATATTGTTGAGATAATGTTGAATGGATTCCAGGGTCATACAAAACTTAAAAATAATGTTCAAACTTAAGTTCTTGTATTATGATTTTTGGGTGATGTTTGTAGGTGATGCTAACATTGTGTTAGCATCACTTGAGCATCATGGGATTAAAACATATTAACATGTGCATTTTGAGACCCAAGGAATTGTCAAAGCTAATGTCACTCACATCAGGGATGCTATAGACTAATTGTGGGAGGTTTGACGCAGTGAAATTGAGCTTGGAAGGCAAGTTTTGGGATTTGGAAACATAAGTGATGTTGTGTAGGTAATGTTCATGTTGTATTAGTATCACTTGGATGGGACTTATTGTTTTAGAGCTTTGCATGCTATCAAAATTATTGAAATTGATACCTATCTTGAGGGTGATGTGGAATAGTCATTGGAGGTTCGATGGGGCTTAAAACATAGTCTAGAGATGAGTTTCTTGATAGTGAAATGTAGGTGATGTTGGATAAGTGATGTTGATGCTACATGAGCATCAACTAGTATCACTTAGCCAAGGTATCCCCATTGAATCTTTTGAAGGCTATTGAAAGTACTCAAATTGACATGTCCTTTGGGATAGGGTTAGGATCACCCACTGGAAGCCCATAAAAGCTTAAACTATCATTGATGATGGCATTTTGAGGATCCAAGTGGATGTGAAAATGTTGAAACTACACTTGTCTTGGTAATTGAGGTATCAAAAAAGTGGATACAACATTGCCCTCTTTTGATGGATGCTGCTAAGATGTTGAAGAAGGATCCATTAAGAAATAATTTAATGATAATTTGGTGATATACTTGCAAAGGAAAGGGAAAGAAATGAAAATAGGACAAGGGGAGAATGTTAAGATATTCCCAATAAACTATTTATAAGAATGGTGTTGTGCCATAGTGAGGGGTATGAATAAATCCTATACATAATATGGTTTAATGGATGTCATTAATTAGTGCTCATATCATATCATACTTAAGCTCTCAACACATCCTCACTGGCATTGAATACAGTTGCTTAATCCTCACTAATGTGTTTATGATAGGAAGGGAGATAGATAGAAATGGGTGTTTAACAAGGAATGGAGAATCATGCGAGAGGATATATTAAACAAAAAGTTACAAAATCAAGAAAATAATAAACTAGGGAAAGAAATGAGGGACATCACGTATATATTAAGTTAAGGTTATGGACCGAGAACTTAGAAGGAGGGTTGAATAAGTTCCCTAATTAAAATCACTACAACCACCAAAAGCAAACATAATTTTTACATGGCTTCCAAACTTAGGTACATCAACACTTGAAGGATAGAATCCTTATACACCTTTGAACTTTGTTCCTTAAAAAATGTGATTTAGAGGGCATCACAACCTTTACAAAATTTGAGCTCTGTGTTGGAGTGTTTCATCGCTGTGAAACCACTTAGCCCTGCAAAGTATGAACAAACTCAAAATGTGGTTTAAAGGATCCTACAACCTTTAGAAATGTGAGCTCCACACCAGAGTGTTTTGTTGCTACAAGACCACTTAACCTCATAAGGTCCTGATAAGCTCAACAAAGATGCCTTCTTGTAAGAAGAACATCAACCTTATAGGGCTACAAAGAAAGAAAGAAAATGATCAAGGAAAGAGTGTAACTTGATTTATGGAATCATTATAATTGAAGCTCACAACATAAAAAACACACAAAAGATGAATCAATGAAGAACACCCACAAAATTAAGAACTTAGAAGGAGGGGTTGAATAAGTTTCTGTTGGTGATCGTTTGGGACTACCAATGTTGGGGACCTTTGGTTTTGTGACTTTGGGGATCACAAGATGTGAAGGTATTCTTCAAATAGGATTTAGGTGTTTTCTGGTATTTGGCAACACTAGGGCCCAGATACCTCCAAATAGACTTAGTGGTTATGAAACAAACTAAACATGAGTATGTCTTTGATATTTTGAATGTTGAAATGGTTGGGTTGTGTATGAAACTATAATTAGCTATCATATAAGAGATTTAGCTAATTTTGTTGAATACTATGAGTTGTTGAAGGTTTTTATTTTGTCCACTCACTTAGTCTATATAGTTCCTATAGTACACTACTTGTAACAAATAACATTTCATAAAAACATTTGAGCATAATTATGCCAATCTACTCCTAATTTTCCCTAGAGAGAAAATTCCACAAGATAAATAAAAATAGAGCAAGATTTAATGGACTTAGACAGAGAAAAGAAAAGAAAGTAGATTTGTGTAGTATCTCAAACATTTAAGCAAGATAAATTAACATGGGAAAACACTTCACAATAAAGCTATTCAAATTTAGTCTAACTACAAATTATCCAAACTCTTTGAGCTCAACAAGCAAATTTGTGAAAGAAAATATTAGTACACTATCAAAAATGTTGTGTAAACGACAAAGTAGGAGCTTCTATTTTGACTAGTTAATAGTTATCAAGAATTGCATTCAATAGAGTCTTTAGAATAATTTGACAAATTTAGGATTGAAATACTAAGGCAATATACTTGAAAACAATGAAGCTATTTTAGTCATCTCAAAATATCAAATATTTTCTAGATTCCCAAAACACAAATAGACAATTTCTACATGAAATTATTGTTAAACTGCTCAAGATGCTTTTCTACAACATAAGCTCTTATATGAAAAACCTTAATAGAAGTATAATATTGCATAAAAATAGAGCTATAAAGTCAACCTAGAAAAATCCCAAAATTAAATTGCAAGCATGATACTAGTAAATCATTAGTTAAGTAATTAAAACAAAGTGGGAATGAATGAACTCATAAGATTATAACAAAGTAGTTGAATTTATGTCTTTAAAAAGCCATGATTTATAAGAAATCTTCAATATTCTTTAAAGTTGCTTTTCCCCCAAATCTCTCCCTTTAATTTTACGTTTGAAGGTCCTTTTATAGTGAACTTAGGGTTGTTACAATAATCATGATAAGTTAAGGGAATTACAAATATTTAGGGAATTTATTCTTAACTTCCATAAGAAGTTATAACTTCTCCAAGAAAAATAAGCTTGTTGATGACCATTTGGGACTACCAACGTTGTGGGCCTCCAGGTCTTGTAACTTTGGGAAGTTACGAGATCGAAGGTGTTCTTCTAACAAGGTTTAGGTGCTTACTAGTCTCTAGCAATACCAAGGCCTAGATATCTCCAAATAGGCTTAGTAGTTATGAAACAAAGCTATAAAAGCAACTTAGGAAAAATCTGAAAATTAAATGCCAAACATGATACTAATTAAAATATTAGCTAAGCAACTAAAACAAAATGGGAAAAAATGAACTCACATGATTAAAAAAAAGTAGCCAAATTGATAGATTAGCAAGCCATCTTACAAGAATTCTTCAAATGTCTTCTTTTTCTGAGTCTCTTTCCCCCCACTTGTATGCTTGCCCTCCTCCCCCTTGCCCCCAAAACAAATGTCTACCCTTGAAGCTCTATTTATAGTGGCTTCAGGGTGGTTACAAACATCATGAGAAGTTGAGGTATGTTACAAATGTTATGGAGGTTGGTTATAACCACTGTATGAATTAATGATAATTAGTTATAATCATAATTTCCAAGTTTCCTCTTTTTGGTAGTTACAATCACCAAGATAGTTATTTACTAGAAAAAAATAATTAACACTTCAATTCAAATGAGACATTCATTAAGCACCCATTTCTAACAAGTGCTTTTTGCAAATGACAATCATACAAATAATTTTCCTTTTTTCTTAAATCACAATAATAATAATAATAATCATAATAATAATATGGCAATCTAGAGGTTGCCGGACATTAGGCCATTGCAAGAAAGTAGTAAAGTTGATCCATATATGCTTACAAAAGTATGAAATATCCATGCCTTAAATACAATGAATTTGATAACAAATATATATCCGCAGTAATATATGTGACAAAACTAGGCTGACGTAGACACCTCACAGGTAGGGCATAAGTTATTTTGGAAAAGCCACTATTTTTATGTAGTCAGAGTGATAACAATATCCAAACATATACTACTTTTTCCATCACACTCTCTTCTGAAAACAAGGCGAGGTACAAAAGGGTACATGTTGAGGATCCTAAGCGCGTGTCAAGGAGATGGAGCATGGTGCTACATGGTGAATGACGATTCGACAATTAATAAGTGCTATCAAGCGTTGGAGGGTTGGCTAGAGTTGGAGGCAGTGCTGCAAAAATTCAAAACATGAAAGCAGCCAGAGTAACAAGGGTGGCCGCACAAAGAAAACAGGTGATGCAGTTGTAGAGCAACATTAGGATGAGGCCCAGCAGTAGGCCGTACAATTATTCTACATGTCAGATCCATCGTGGATTGATATGTTGTGTTATGGTCAATGAGGTTGAACAAGCGTTGAGAGCCATACACGATAGCATTGTTGATAACTGCCTTACCTCGGCAGCAGGCAACATTTTCAAAAATAGATGCAAATAAACCTTATACCTTGAAAAGTAAACTCAGGACCTCAGCTTAGTCAAATATACTACCTCATATAAGATATTGTTGTAATAATCAAATATGATGGCTCCATTGTCATGTATTCTGCAACAACAATTTTTTTGGTGCACTATCCACGGTACTGAGCATCATGGATTTTACTCCACCTCTATCATAGTTTTTCTTTTTCTTTTTTAATTTAGTAAAAAATTTTCACTACTTGTGTATGCTTTACAATTTGGTTTTTGTGTTGTTCCTGCTCCTAATGCATCCATTCCCATGCCATTTAGTTTTCTTCATAGGCCTCACATAGTGAGTTATCAACATCAATATGTCAATCCTTAGTTTGATAAGTTACCTATCTTCTACATTCTTATTTTGATAAGGTACCCATCTTCTACCTTTTTGGGTTAACCTTTCTTTAGTTCATAAATTTTGGAATAAAATTTGAAATCAAATTTTCTTTAGCAATGATCATCACTGCTCCATGAAATGGCCAAAATGTGACAACAGAGCCATTGTTGGCAAGTGTCTTCTTGGCAGCTAAAACCTTACAAATATCAAGGATATTTATTTAAAATTTCAACTGAAAATTTTTAATTCTAAAAAAGTAGAGTTATATTTATTAAATGATAATAGATTCACCCATTTTGAAATTGTAAACTTCTTTTTTTAAAATTACTAGTTGTAATTTAAATAAACCTTAATTTTGTTTGTTTGTGATAATCTGCTTTTGTTTTAAAATATAATTGTTATTAAGGTGATGTGACCTTCATACATGTGGTTTGTATCTAATTGGCCTTGCATCAATGTTTGTCTTTGTGGCTATCATGTCATGTCGGTTGCTATGTTGCCTCTATCGTGCACATTCCTTGTGTGTCCTCTGTCCCCTACTTTTGGGTTGCTATAGTTAAGGCATGGCACTCTCACTGGCGTTGCCCTTGGTCTTCACACTCATTACCGCTTGGTGTTGCTTTGTAACTACTGCCTCTATCATGGAGAAGAAATCGTAGATTCAGGCCATATTCTGGTTTCACCGCATTGATGCCCTGCAATTTTCCAATATTTGGTAGTCGTTGCCTTAGGGATTTTTTTTTAAATGTTGAATTACTAATGCTTGTAGGTTTGGCATGATCATTTTCTCTAGAACACTAATTTGGTACAAATCTTCTTCTTTTCCTAGTTATTGGGCTTGTTTTTTTTGGAAATTGTGAATTTTCATTTGTTTGCTGCTGCATTTCGTATTGTCATAATTTTTTCTATGGAAAAGGTTTCTCTTCCAGAATAATGATGAATTTTTAGGAAATTTCGTTAACTGTTTTCAACACCATTTAACAAAAATATAATTAATTTTGTGTTGAAATTATGGTCTTGCTCTGCCAATGTTTATCAAAGGCTGCTAAGCCCTTGAACTGGATACTTTCCCTTTGTTTTATTTAGGATTCTTAGCTCTGCAAATTAATTTTCTACCACCGTTTTGAAACTACCATAGATTGAAATATGGCATAATGAATTGTATGAATGTACACCATAATAATGGATTTTCAGGTGATGGAGTTATTCATCAGTTTTCCACAAAGTTTCTTGCGTATTTCTAGGAAAATTATATGCACAAATTTATCCACTTAAATTTATCATTTTTTGAAACATCCAATTTACCACTATATTGAAATTGACAAACTCAAAAACTAATATAATGTAAGAATTAATGGAGATACAATTGCAAATGAACTATTTTGGAATTTCCAAATTAATTCCCAAATTTCACTTCCACCATTATACATGGGAAAACTATAGTATATTCATAGCTTAGGCTGGAAACATCTTACTAAGAATTCATTAATTTCATGCTTTTGGAATTACGAACTCAAAATGTGCACACCTTGCATATAAAGAGCACTTTTACTTTAACACCTTTCTCTATCATACTTCTCATCATTGCCCTATTTTAAATAAATAATTAACTCTCATTTTCTAATCATCTTTGAGAAGCTAAATTGGACAATTTTATTTGTTAATCTTATCTCATAAAATCTGCTCCATAAAAATGATGTAAATGTGACAACATGTTTTACCCCTCTCTTTGCACATTAGTTGAGAAAATAATTTTATTGGAAACATTTTTACATAGAAAAATTGAAATCTTTTTTGAGGAAAACTTCAAATATAAATTTAATATTTAAACTAATATTCTAATGAATACATATTTTATTATACCATATTAATGAGCAGTAAGGTACCCCCTATGCTCAACCATACACATACAAGTGTGTACGCGTAATTCGGTCGAACTCAGCAGACAGACTAGTTGTGGTACCTAGATAGTTACATGTTAATCGTAGTTCACTATTTTCCCACCTGGACCAGTATTTTCCTTGTCACGTATGGTTTAGTCTAGAGTGAGGTGTGTGATGTGATTTCTAACACTAGGCTACTCCTGGAGAAAATCAGAAATAATCTTGATTAAGCTAATAAGCAATATGAAGTAAAATCTAACTAGCCTAAGTGTGATGATCATTCATCCTTAATCATCTATACACATCATGGACCTTGTGTATTACTCTGGGGTTACGAAGCGCACATTACTTAAGGACTACTAGATACGCCGCTGGGGTACCAAGTAGTTACACTTAAATGTTCGTGATTAAGATGTACTCATTCTACATTAACAATAGGAATAACAAATGATAATAAAGAAATATTAATTAAGAAAAAAATAAATAATAATTAACAATTAAACAATTTAAAACTAAGTGAATGTTGCATTGATGGAGTAATCTCAATCTTTATTTCTGATTTTGTGCATGTCCAAGTACATCGCACTTGAACAAAGGTTCCATACAATTACAAGCATCACGTTATGGGCATGCACTTGGGAAAAGGAATTGAAAACTGACAAAAAGACTCAACCCTAAAGACTTACCAAAAGACTTCCTTCCTGTGCACTTAAGTGTTATATTTGTAGGCTAACACAAGAATCACGATATCGTGTATATGATATTGTTACCTAGGCTGTGATATTGTGTACCTGATATCGAGTATCCGATATTGGGGCCTGGCAAATCATAATTCATCATACCCCCATGATTAAATAAAAACTCGTCCTCAAGTCAAAAAAAAAATGAAAAACAAGTTCATTTACTTACACAGTGGATAGGTATGGGATTATGGACTAATTATGGATTATTTCATGCCACAGTGTGGAATTAAAAAAAAAAAATTGGGACAGCAACACAAAATACAGAATACAAAATTGTTGGAACTCATGTGGTCCCTGGTGGCAGTGGCTCCTCCATGGGCTTTTTCTTCTTATCTTGTGCTCCAGGCTTTTATAATGGATACCTCTGAAGGAGTGCTTGAAGCTTTTCTTCTTCTATTCAGGGATTGTGTGCCGTCAATGTTGATGTTCCAATATTTGATGGAGTTAGAACCTCCCATGGACACTATAGTTGCAGAAACATTTGATTGGCTTTGATGTACTGATGAGTGGCTAGGTACCCCTACACCAAACCATACGAATCACGGGCGTTCACATGCGACTCAGTCAAATTCTATAGACTGTAAGCACTTAACATACACTAGACCCTAACTAGTGAAACCTTGGGTTAGAATGGTTGTTGTCTTCCTAATATTACTTGTGATGTTCTGCTTATGATGGTTAAGTGAGATTAAGGCTAATGATTTTTATATCTTTTTACTTTATCTTTTGGCATCTAATTATCTTGAAAAGTAAGGCTAGAGTATTAAGTAATCTAAGACTATCTTAATCTAAATCTTAACTACTCCTAGCATAAGTATCCGATTCCATCTTCCGGGTGCATTCTGAGCATCCCCTAAACACTACTGGGTTACCAGACGTTAAGCGTCACTGGGTTACCAAGTGTTGGGTTTACATTCGAGATGGTCGTACCTATGGTCTTTACAAACTTGTAAGAGAGCGAAAGTGATTAAAATAACAATAACGGAAACTTAAGTAACTATCAAAGCATAAACATATTAAACTAATGAATGTAATAAATGACTAAGTCAAAATGCTGCAAGGAATGCTTGAAGAGTTCATCTTTATTGTCGTTTACGCCAATGGGCTCAGATACATCAACACTCAAATAAAGAGCCGATCACTTTTCTTACACCTGCTGTGGGTACTTGGAAAGTATTCTATCTCCTGCAGGAACAAACTACAAGAGCTTCACTACAACTAATTGAAAGGTACCCAAATGAGGTGGAAGGCCCTCTTATTTATAGGCCGAAATAAGCTTTGTGTAAACGGGGCCACATCGATGCATGGAGGGCTACGTCGATGGGGCTGCGTCAATGCGACCGCATATACGTGGCCTAGTTAATGCATCAACTAATGACACTCCATCATACCTCCATGACTAAGTAAAAACTCATCCTCGAGTCACTCTACAATTTGGAACATATGAGCTTTTATTTACATTGCACATGAATTGACACACACATGACACACACACACATGACACAACATTAATTTTACCAAGTGCCGGAGTTATAGAGAAGGAAAAGTTACAAAAAATGACATTGTTTAGAGATAAAATTGAACACCTTGCTAGTCCTGGAGTCTCTGCTATGTAGAATGATGCACAAAATTGTTGGGAAAGATCACACCATCCTTAGGGGTGGTGGTTTTGATGGACCTTCTCTAGACTCTGGCCCATGCGTTAGTGGTGGCATGAATGAAGGCTGTCCTGTAGTAGCTGCAACTTTTGGAGGCAGCCAAAAAGCCTCCAAGAGAGCCCTCATTTTTTCTTCTTTGCTTATAGGATCGTTCACTATCCAAGTAGCTTCATTAATGTGTTCTGGAACTGGAACCTCCCAAGGGCATGGAAACACTGGGAAGAGTTCTTTTAGGTTGACAAACCAAGTTGCAAACTACTTTCGTTCGATGTTGAATGCTCAGATTGATGCCTGTAGTTGCTGGTAGTCATTCCTTCAATGGCCCATGTTCTCTGTAACTATACATTATCCTTTAAATCACGTGCGAAGAACCTTGAGTTCCATGTTTGTTGTTCTCAATTTTTGCTTTGTTGCTTTATGCGCCTGGAACTCACCCTTGTATAGAGAATACGAGGCGGCCACTTGCTTTTCCAAATCTGACTGTGGTGTCTCGACTATGAGCATAGCCAGGTTTCCATAGTGAAGGTTGGTAAGCTTCATATATTCCATCATCTCCTCAATATGCAGCTCCTTAAGATGGATTTCAACTTAATTGTAGGCATTCAACCCATCAAAGATAGGTTGCCATACGTCGTCTCCTTCTCGGAGCTGTTCGAGCACTTGGATCATTTTGGCCTTTGTGACTTGAATCTACTTTTCATTTACTTCCTTCTATAATCCCACTTGGTCCTTGTAATGATTTTTGATGTTTTCAAATTTTAGGACCTCATTCTTCCAAGTGGAAATTTCAATTGCAGATTTCTGTAACAATGCCCGAACCTCCTCCATTGATAGATTTCGATTCTTAGCGGCTAGCCTTCTTACATCAGCATTCACCCTGGCTAGTTCTTCCTACTGTTGGTGGATAAAATTTTTCATGTGTTCATTTTTTGCACCAACATTGCACAGGTGATGAACCTCCATGGTCAATCAGACATTCTCTTGGCAAACCTCTGTCAGGTCCTTGTTTAAACTATATACTTGAATGTCTACCAAGGACTTATCAAAGATCGCTGACTCTCGCTCATCCTTAACTATTTGAAGTTTGAGCTGAAGTTGTTGAAAAGCTTCATCCCTAGTGATTTCGTGGTTGAGGAGAGCTGGATCGAAAAGTTGGGTTCTTAATTGGGCCACTTCTATTGCCAAGCGTTGACAGAAGGCTTGAACAGTTTCAAGTTGCCCTTCCAAAATGAGGCTCTTACCCCTTGCCAAGAGCAACTCTGACTGGGTTCCAGTAATGTTGTATGGAAGGTCGAAGACATCCGGCAGCAGTTTAGGGTCACTGTTACCTCTCAGATACTAGGATATGTTAATGCAGGTACTTGCGTTCGGGTTGTAGAGAACATCGACCCTGCTCTTTCAAGCAAGCTAACTGATCGAGCCACTTGCTCCAGGTGGATCATTGCAAGGACATAGACTGAAGGGTCTTCTCCTCCACTAGTCCTGCCAGATTGCTCTTGCTAGCTCAAGAGCATTTGTCAAATTTCACAAATGTGTTCTACAATGGTTTGCAAGCTTGACCTTACTATTTGTATAGATGGTGGAGGTGGTTGCTGCTCCTCCTCTGTCTGTGTGGTGGTAGGAGTTTTATCCTTCATCATTTCTTGCCAGGAGGCAATTAGGACATGTTGAATTATATCATTGGAGTATCGTGCTATCCCTACCCATTTACACAACTTTCAAATGAGGCAGGGAAAGGGGAGAGCTCATCTTTCACATTTGCTCTTAGTGAACCTCTTTTCAATCTCCAAGAACAATAGCTGTGGAAGACTCATTAGGAAATTTCCACTCAAGGCAGCACATGCATGAGTGGAGAAGGCTATGATTTTTCTGGGTCTTACCGTTGGGCTCAAGTGGTAAGATGCGATCTTTGAGTATACCCTCTCCGCTGTGGTTAGAGAGCCGAATTCCTTATGCTCTACCCCATAGCACCATTTGGTCCATTCTGCCTTTACCTCTGGGTTAGCTTGTTTTGAAATTTCCACCACATCTACTTTGGTTTCGAGCAACCCCAGAGCCTGTGCT
Organism: Gnetum montanum; assembly: GCA_015680685.1. NCBI lineage: Eukaryota > Viridiplantae > Streptophyta > Gnetopsida > Gnetales > Gnetaceae > Gnetum > Gnetum montanum. The sequence goes on along the minus strand of MNCI01004113.1, from coordinate 989,747 downwards.
ATTTCCTTCGAAGAGTAAGAGACATAAATGTCTTTGATTCTTACTGTAGACCCTGGTTGCCAGTTCGTCCAGAAGAGATAGGTCTCTGCTAAGTACCATTCACCACTAGTTGTGATGATTGGCCACATTGGAGAGTTTTACAGTCGGAGCCTCACTTCTTCTGGAGAATTCTCGAGAAATGGTCCAAAGTTTAGCTCTTGGAGGACCATCTGTTGCACCTCACGTGACTTGATAGCATCAAGATAGGCTTGGGTCAAGGTGACCTCAAGCCATGGTGCTATCCCTAGAGTCTCATCCCCTTGTGATTGCTCACTAGGAATTTCCTCTTTGAGAATCTGATGGAAAGATTCCACATCAGGTCCTTTGTGGAGGGGGCTAGTCGCATGAGAGCCCTTCACATGCTCTGGTTATTGCCCTCCTTGTCCCCTTCCCATTCGTGGGCACTTGTCCCTCTGTTGTGATGGTCCTTCATCCTTTGGATGCCTCGGCTTGGGTGCCATCTGCAATCAAACATAACCACCCATTAGACTATGCATAAGTAGTGCAAGATGGTCCTTATACACCTTCTTATTTTGACTAAGTTATGTTGTTGGCACAGGCATTCCTTTAAGTCTCCTGGAGTGTTGATTTATGGGTTAGAGCCAAAAATAACAAAGAATGAGTTAAAGTTTAAATGGTTGTTTTTGCAATTAACTAACTAATTTATTAATTAATTACACATAGGCTTCACCCCCCATGACTAAGAGCATACCTCTAGTTGCTTAAAAGGGCAAGGATTGGTTGATGTGGACACGCGATAGAACGTAGGTGTGTAAGGAAGAGTTGGGTAGAAAAAATGGCAAAATCTCCCCCCAATTTGTGCTTCAAATGATGAAAAATGAAAGTGCAAGGGCTATATATATATGGGTTGGGTGCTACATCAACGGGGTTGCGTATACAGGGCTGTGTATATGTAGGGGGCTACATATATGGGGCTCCGTATACCCAGGTGTGTGCACTCATTGACCAACATTGACCAACCTAGAAAAAGCTCGAAATGATGAATTTGAAATGCCAAATTGGGGCGGTTGAAGCACATGAGAGGCCCAGTCATGGCTGAGGATAGGAGGAAGGGAATCAAGGCTTGAAAAATAGTCAAAAATAGGAGAATGTGACACAAAAGAACTCCACAGGGAAGAAATCGAGTGATGAAACCTAGAAAATAATCAACCACGAAATCCAAATAATGGATGACTTAACAAGCAGGACCAAGAATATGTAGGTGGGTCCTCCCCATAGTAGGAAATAACCTTAGTAGCCCCTACATATCCTCAACACCTGGGTTTGTGGGCCCTGGGTCCAAGAAATGGTGGTCTCCAGTTAATACTCCTACCCAAGAGATCTTGCTAGGGCATGAGAAGCCCATGGAAACCATGACAAACTTCTGCAACATAAGATAGGTAGTGAGGTGAGTTACGGAGAGAAATGGATGAAGAGAGAGATGAAAGAATGGAAATTCTGATCATCGATCATATGAAACCCCATGTGCAGTTGTGGTTAAGTGACCCAGTAGAACCATTCCTGAGTTCAGACCCAAAACCATCTACATACAAGGACATTGCAGCAACAGATGAAGCCTCGATCATCTCCCTAGGAGGCAGGAATGCACCCATAGAGAACCACCACTCCAACAAATGTGAGAGGAAGGAAGTGAAATGGGACTAAGTTAGAGGGGACAAAGGAAGTCCCATAACTAGTACTTGTGGCCTGTGAGAGGCAGTTTAAGGGGTGTGCTTTGAATTCACACATAGTGATGTCATGATTTTTTTTTCACTGTGGGAACCACACCATGCAAAGACCCATGCATGATCACATGCATTCGACCAAGGGATGTGCTTTGAATCCTCATGTTTATTTGTTTTTTTTTGATGAGGACCACACCATGCAAGGTCAGATTTCCCAAGAGCTTCCTTGGAGAGAAGAATGTGAAGTGGTAGGAAATCCATAAGGACACACCAGCAACCCAGGGGACAAGAGAGAGTGGCGAATGTTGCATTCCCCTTGAAGTCACACTTGATTCAAACCATTGAATCATCCCTGAGTTTGGGAACTACACAAGTCACACATTAATTAAAATATTTTTAAGTGAAGGGGTTGCATGTTCTCAATAGAAGAAAAATCATGGAGTGGGTGAATGGGTGGATGACATGGACTCACTGCCGATTTTATGAGCTGAAAATAGACATAAAGTCCAAGGACAACCATGTGAGGGTGGGAGCCAAATAACAAGGTGGACCACTCTACATTACCCATCGCAATGAAAACCATCAACGCCAGACACCTGATGACAATAAGATGATGCATTAGTGATCACATGAAAAATGAAACACACACAAAGAAATGGAAAATAATTAAAGAAAGGAAAAAATTAATAAGAATTGGCAAATGTATGAACGATGTTGAAAAAAAAAGTGTAAAATAAAAAATTACAAAATGGTGAGGGGTGTAGTGGAATGGGTTAGCAGGGATGATGGTCTCCCCCATGACTGGGTGGAAAGGAGGAGATGCGAAAAATAAAGCGAGGTTGTCCTGGTGATGACAAGGCAGGATCATTGGTTGAGTGGATTTCATGAAAAGGTTTCAGTTGTTGGCGGTTGACCAACTACATTCTAGTGGGGTCCTTAGGTTTGTGGATAAGCAAGGCCCCAAATGGGAAGGTTTCAGAGACAATGTAAGGTCCCTCCCACAGTGTTTGAAACTTGGATGGTTGAGATACACGTGAGGGGTTCCAATACAACACCTTGTCTCCACATCTAAATGTGACCTTCCAAATCCTAAGATCATGTCATTTTTTGTTGTAGGCCTTGTGGATCTCATTTGAAGATAGGGCCACTAATCGGTTCTCATCTAGCACACTTAAATTGATAAGTCGTTCGCATTGTGCTAGTGGGAGGTCAAGGCCCAAGTCATTGGCGATGAATAGTGTGTAGAGTTCGGCCTAACTTGGAAGTGTTGGTAACTTTCCACACACTAACTCATAGGGAGACTACCCTACAAGAAGTTTCCAAGTGGAGCGATAGGCCCATAGGGCATCATTAAGTTTGGTACTCTAATCCCTCCTGTATTTACTGATGGTTCAGGTAAGGATCTTGGTGATCTCCCTATTGGTGACATCGGCCTGCCCGTTAGCTTGGAGGTGATAGGGTGTTGTAAATTTATGGATGACTCCCAAGTGTTGCATGAGTTTCTAAAAAGTGACACCCATGAAATGAGTCCCATTTTCAGAAATGAGTGCACGTGGCACTCCAAACCTGTTAATGATTTGTTGTTGGACAAATCATGCGGCGATGTTGGAAGAACAGTCAACGATGGCTATCGCTTCCGCCCACTTTGTGTAGTAGTCCATGACTATGATGATGTATGCCTTTTCATTTGACAGGGGCATGATGGGCCCCATGAAGTCGATGCCCCAGATGTTGAAGGGCTCTAGTGGCTGGATCCACTGTTGAGGTTCCTCCAACTATGCCATCAGCCCACCATCTTTTTGGCATTGTTCGTAGGAGTGGGCAAACCATTGTGCATCCATAAAAATTGTGGGCCAGTAATATCTTGCAAGTAGGATCTTAATGACTATGCGGCGTCCAGCATAGTGGCCCCCATAAGGACCCTCGTGAGCATCTTCGAGGATGCGTAGTGTATTGTCATTAGGGACACACCATCGAACTAGGCCATATGCACATACCTTGTAAAGGTGACTGTTGATTTCCATGAAATGCTTGGCCTTATGGAGAAACTATTGTTTCTGCTGATGGTTCCACTCCTTTAGCAACTCCTGGGTTGTGAGGTAGGTGAGGATGTAGTTGAACCAAGGGGATTCCTTGGGAACTTGCGAATCGACTGCACCTGTGAAGAGGAGTTCATCTGGAAATTGGTCGGAGAGGGGCTCCTCCTCTTCCGTGTCATTTCATCGTAACCGAGACAAGTGGTTAGCCACCTCATTATTGGTCCCCTTATGGTCTACCATGATGAGATAAAACTCCTAAAGAATCACCAGCCATCGGATGATGCAGGGGCTCATCGTTGGTTTGTTCATCAGGAATCGAATAGCACTATGATCAGTATGCATGAACACCTTGTATCCAAGCACATACTGTTGGAATTTTTCCAAGGTGAAAACCATCGCCATCAACTCCTTTTCGGTGGTGGTGTAGTTAAGCTGAGCACCCACAATGCTACGGCTTGCACAGTGGATATAATATGGATATTTTTGATTATCACACTGTGTAAGCACAGCTCCCAAAGCGTAATTAGATGCATTCATCATGATTTGGATGGGCCTGGATCAATCAGGTACTTGTAGAATTAGAGTTTCTATGAGTTTTTGTTTAAGCAATTGGAATGTAGATTCACATTCCTTGGTCCAGATGAATAGAGCATCCTTCTTTGTAAGTTCCACCAATAGCTTGACGATCTTCGAGAAGTTTTCAATGAAGTGCCTGTAGTAACCAGTGTGGCCAAGGAATGACCAAACATCTTTTACGGTGCTTGGTTGGCGGGTGATTCCTTGGATGACCTTGATCTTTTCAGGGTCCACACTAATCCCTATCTATGAGATGTGATGCCCCAGCACAATGCCTTCTTGGACCATCAAATGGCTTTTTTGCCAATTGAGTCGCAGATTAGTGTCTACACACCTTTTCAGAACCTGCTTAAGATGGTCCAAGGCTTGCTCAAATGTGGCCCCATAGGTAGAGAAGTCATCCATGAAGACTTCTACCCCATTGCCAATCTGTTGCTAGAAAATGCTGAGGACAAGGAGTTGGAACATGGTAGGTGCATTGCACAGGCCAAAAGACATCTTCTTGTATGTGAAAGCCCCCCATGAACTTGTGAAAGTTGTTTTGGCTTGGTTCTCTGGTGCTATTTGGATTTGGTTATAGCCACTACAACTATCCAAAAAGTTGTAATAGCAGTGCCCTGATATGGTGTCCAACACCTGGTTCACAAATGGGAGTTGAAGTGATTCTTGAAGGTAGCCATGTTGAGAAATCAGAAATCAATACAGACCCTCCATTTGCGACCTTTCTTTGTCATAATAACGAGTGGGCTAACCCGTTCGCTATTGGCAATAGAATAGATGAACCTTGCCTTTAGCAATTTTTCGATTTTATCTTTGATGACCTGCTTCAGTTTGGGGTTCAATAATCTTTGTGGCTATCATCATGGCTTCATGGAGGGGTCAATATAGATCCGATGTTGGCAGACCCTAGGATCAACTCCAGTTAACTTAGGATATGACCATGCAAATCTAGCATCCCATTTGTTCACCACCTTCAGAAATTTCTTCTTCTGTTCAGGAGTAAGGGTGGCATTGATAATTACCAACTTTCCATTTCACAAAAATGCATATTCCAAGTGAGCTGGTAAATAATTAAGCTCTAGGGCCTCTTATTTGAAACTTTTAGGGATTTGTAGCTTCCCCTAGTCATCATGGTCATCAACAGTGGAGACCTGTTGATGAACCTCTTCCATTTAGTCCATGCTTTCAACATAGGCTTGTACAAGCCCCTCAGATGGTTCCATGCATAATGCGCTACTAGCAGGATCAATTGTCAGCCACTGGGTGCCCTCTTAGTTGGTGGCTACTGCATATACGCATTGTTGAATAGGTGATTCCTCGGTAGATCGACTAAATGGTTGAATGGATATTTGCTTAGTGGACCATAACTGTTGCACACAGTTGCACCCTGAGTCATTGTATGTGATGCATGTAATGCATTTCTTATTGATCTTCCTAAAAGGATTTTCCTTTGAAATTTCAAAGGAAATATCTCGGAGTCCTAGTCATGCATCCACCGTGCTTAGCCAGGCTCTTCCCATGATGATTGGGAAGTTCCCCTTACAGTTCTCCACACGGATGATCAAGAAATCAATAGGATAGGACCACCCACAAATGGTGGTCATAATGTCCTCCACCAATCTCAAGGGAACGGTGATGGACTGGTCTACTAACTAGAGCCAAATGTTGCTCTTCTTTAGCGGGGGCAAGTTCCAGTTCTTGTATATGTCATGAGAGATCAAATTGACTCCTAACCTTGAGTCCAAAAGATCTTTGCATGGCTTGTTTCCTGCCACCTGAAGATAGATGAGGGGGCTTCCCGGATCAGTCAATTTCTAGGGAAGATGACTTGCCTTAATCCAGTCGATCATGGCATGTGTGAGCATGACTGTCTAGACGTTGGAGTGTGGTTGGCTTGAGGGCTACTTTGGTGGTGAAATAGTGGAGGCACTTGAAGGTTCAGAGGCACTAACCACAGGTGTATATGAGGGTATGTTCAGATTATTGGGTAGGAAAAAAGGATGTTTCTGTGGCTTGGGTTCCAGTCCACTCGGCTAAGGTGCTAGTTGTAAGTTAACAGCCCTCATAGCATTTTGTTGCTATGGCTATGACGGTATCTATCCTTGCATTGGTGGAGCAGGTGGCAGCTGAGTGGGATGTTATGGAGGAGTGGTAGGAGAAGGTGATATAGGATAGAAGAGATGTGGGTTTTCTCCCCTGGGTGATGGATATTGAGGTTAGAAATATTCCAGGGGGTGGTAATAACATGGAAAGGCCGCATGACAAGAAGAGTCCCATGGAGAGACTGGTTGCTGAACGTAGTACCCATAGGGATCTGGCTATTTGTAAGGGTACTACTACCTTGGAGGTGGCATCCCCCATGCTTGTGGATGCTACCATTGCTGGAAGTATTTGTAAGGTTGCGGTGGTGCTCCACTTGGATAGTATCCTTGTGGTTGGTGGAACTACCTTAGGTTGCCTTGTGGCTAAGGCAACCTTTGGGGTGTTTGTCTCTTTGCCAAGTGAGGATTCAATGCGTACACCCCAAACTCTTGAAGATGTGACACCATAGGAAAAAATCCCTTAGGATGTTTATATTAGCAGATGCTACATTCATCATCCTCCTCAGTGTTAGAGTTTGTAACCTGCTTTGCTACAACAACTTTGCCCTTACCCCTATATTGGGCACGTTCAGCTTCCTTCTTCCTACACTGATCATAATCGTTACCTTGTTCTCTGGACTCTTCTAAAATTTTTAGCATACTTTGGAATTTTTCATCTAAAGAGTCCCAGATCTTATCAAGCTTTGCTGATATTTTAGATGCAAACTTTTGTAAAGGTAAGATCTTTCGGGTCACTGCTGCTTCTAGTGATGATTCTTTCTCCTCGTCACAAAATTGGAACTCCCTCTTTCTAATGGAGGGATCCTGATTATATTCTTCTCTACTCTCCTTCTTTCTAAGTTCTCCTTCCTCCTTGGCCACCTATTCAATGAGGCACTACAATTGATGAGCCCTTAGCTTCGACAGTCATCCTTGGGCGTACATGCCAAGGATCTTTCGTGTTTCAAAATGGAGCCCATCAATGATGTGGTGAAGCTATGCCCACTGAGAGTAGCTATGACCAGGGAACCAATGTAGCAATGAAGAGTATCTGCTCATGGCTGCATCCAAGGGTTCATGATTACCTTGCTTCCACCCTTGGATCTGACGTCTTAGGTTTGCCACTATGGAGTACGTTTGATACTTGTCATTGAAAATCTCAAGCATTGTACTCCATCTTCTAATTGATTATAGTTCCAAGGACGTTTACCAATTTTTTGCTTCCTTGATGAGTGTGTGAGGGAATAGCTTCAGCTTTTACCAATCATTGTCAATGTTTTGTAGGGTGCAGGCGTCATGAAATGCCCACAGGTGAGTTTGCAAATCATAGTTTTATCCCCTTTCAAATCTGGGAATTTTGTTCATATCAACGTGCTTGATTAATCTATTCTTCATGTGCCTACTAGGAATATGAACTACCTTGGTGATCCGGAGCATGCTCCGAGTAGCCAACAACAGCTTGTTTGAGTCATAGTACTTCTGAGGACCATGATGTCTATGATGATTCTAGCTACCCCTCCTTTCATGCCGGTGAGCATGACACGATTGGTCACACATTTCCTCATGTTGTCCCTTTCGATACTTTTGACCATAGTCCTTTCACTCCTTTCTACCTTGGTTACAATTAGAGCTTAACCTGGATGAAGGTATAGGAGAACGAGAGGATGGAGAAGAAGGAGAGGTATCGCCACTGCTTTGGTGTCGATCTCCTCCTCTATCCTGATGATGGCTTCGATCATCCTGTCCATCTTTGCTACGTGATCCTCCATCCCCTTGAGGATCTTGATCACTTAGAGGCTTGCTCTGGATGATGTACTAAAGAATCTTCTACCCTAGGGGAAGTTCGGTCGAATGGGAATCATGAAGATGGGATCCCCATCAGCCTGTAGCCCTTGCGAGAATAAGGGGATACTGAATTGTTTTCTCTTCAGGTGTTCATATCTTTCCACCTACTACTGGTCTTATGCTCGTTGAGCCTCAGTGGGATGATAGTCTCGATAGTCATGGTCCTCCATGACATACTCCACTCCATGGTCCTAGATACCTAGTCTACCAAGATTGTGAAATAGCATTGTAGAAGTCGATCGATCGGGTGGTAGTACGATCTTACCCTCCATGTCCTACCATCATAGATGCTCATCCTGATGTAGGATGAAGGTGAAGTTAGGGACATATCATAGGGATGCTTGTACATCACTTGACATTCTTGTGGCACTAGTGGGTTAGATACCTCTCTCCAATGAGAAAACATGTTGGATGTTAGATGGTCCATGTAATCGGTGTATCTTACTATTTACTTTAATTTGCCTAGCGTGCATAAATGTTTCTATCCTGGGTCCATTTCAATGACTTGAATGATAATTTCACTAAGGTTAGATGATGCATGTAAGACTAACAGTCCCTAGCAATGGTGCCAATGATGAGTGACTAGGTACCCCTATGCCCAACCATACGAATCACGGGTGTTCACATGTTATTTGGTCGAATTCCGTAGACTGTAAGCACTTAACATACACCAAACCCTAATCAATGAAACCTTGGGTTAGAATGGTTGTTATCTTCCTAATCTCACTTGTGATGTTCTACTTGCGATGGTTAAGTGAGATTAAGGCTAATGATTTTTATAGCTTTTTACTTTATCTTTTGGCATCTCATTATCTTGGAAAGTAAGGCTAGAGTATTAAGTAATCTAAGACTATCTTAATCTAAATATTAACTACTCCTAGCATAAGTATTTGATCCCATCTTCTGGGCATGTTCTGAGCATCCCCTAAACACTACTGGGCTACCAGACATTAAGTGTCACTGGGCTACCAAGTGTTGGGTTTACGTTCAAGATGGTTGTACTTATGGTCTTTACGAACTTGTAAGAGAGCAAAAGTAATTAAAATAATAATAACAAAAACTTAAGTAACTATCAAAGCATAAACATATTAAACTAATGAATGTAATAAATTACTAAGTCCAAATGCTGCAAGGAATGCTTGAAGAGTTCATATTTATTATCGTTCATGGCAATGGGCTCAGATACATCAATGCTCAAATAAAGGGCTGATCATGTTTCTTACACCTACTGCAGGCATTTGGAAAATATTCTATCTCCTGAGGGAACAAACTGCAAGAGCTTCACTACAACTAATTGAAGGTACCCAAATGAGGTGGAAGGCCCTGTTATTTATAAGCCGAAATAGGCTACGTGTAAACAGGGCCACGTCAACACATGGAGGGCTGCGTCAACGGGGCCGCATCGACACGACCACGTATACACGACCTAGTTGACGCATCGACTAATGACACTCCATCATGTACCAAGTTGCAAATAACTTTCATTCCTACTCGTAGGCTTTGGCTAAGACTTGAGCATCGTCATGTTCCGTAGGAGTCATTGAGGGATTGGGTAAGACTTGGGCATCACGTACTCTTATGAGATCCACTGGTGGCACAATAGGAACATTAAATGATTCCTTGGTATGGTTTGTGATCACTTCTATTGCTTCGTCTACATTCTAGTGTTGCATAACCACTACTGTGATGCCTTCACTAGTTTCTAATTGCACTTGGAAAGATGTAGTATTTCCAGAGATTTGTTGTGACCAATGTGATTCCCCTCCTCCTATTTGTTTGGAAACCTTATTCCATGCATGATCAATTGAGATCATGGGCTTTATAGCATCATCAATGACCTTGAAGAGGTTGGCCTCATCATAGCTTCCCCAACTAACAATTTTTATGATGGCCTTGAGATGGCTCATTGATGGTTGATAATCTTGCGACGGAGGTGGTAGTTGGGCTACATGTTGGGCCTCGCTTCCTATTGTTGACTAGGCCTCATTTTCGTAAGTTGGTTAAGCCCTAATGTTTAAGGTGCAATGGGCCCAACTATCTACTCTTGCTCAAGCTCCAGTGTTTCACTAGCATTTTTCCTTAGTGCTGGTGGCTTCAGTAATTTAGCATATGAGGCATTTTGAGCTTTTTTGGGGACATCATTAGTATACCCTAGAATCCTAGCACGTTGACATAACTTCTTGATTAGATAGGGAAAAGGCAATGCAAACTTCCCCATCTTATGTTCTTCAAAATACCTCAATATTTCTATTAGATATAAATGGGAAAGATTGACATCAACCTTGCCCATCAAGATTGCACTTCCTTTGGCTGCATACGTGAAGATCTTGTTTAGTGTTTTTGTTGGGAGGATGTGATAGGTGCCAATTTTGAAATAGATTCTCTCTTTAAGGGTGAACTCCCCATATGTTTTTCCCTCCTTACCATATGTCCTCTTTAGCCATATTTTTCATGCATTAGCATCAGAGTGAGTGAATAGATGAGCAACCTTGGGCCTTGTATTTGAAAGGTTTAGAACTTCCAAAATGGCCTTAGCAGAGAAATCAACTGAAATCCCACCAATGTCAGTAGTGGTACCTTATTCTTTATTATGCCAAAATTGGTAAGTCTCCCCCAAATACCATTCACTAATCTCTAAGAGAATATGCCATATTGGAGATCCTTTGAGTTGATCTCTAATCGACTTAGGGAAAAATTCAATAAAAGATCCAACATTGAGTTCCACGATCATTGCAGCTGACATGAACCTTTCCTGAATTGCCTGAATACATTTTGGGGACAATGTAAGATGTTGTCCTTATTTAGGTGCCATGCCTTCTCCACCTTCTTCTTGCTCAGATTATGCAGTAACAGGGGTTTCTTGATGAATGCTGAATGATTGTGCCTCTTACTCTACATGTTCTATGGGAGGTCCTTGGCCTTTGCCTCTCCTTGGATGTTTGGATGCATCTTGAGAGGGTCCTCCCTGTTGTCCTTGTTTAGGATCCATCTATAATCACATCGAGATCAATTATTAGTAAGGTCATTTAATAAATTTAATTATCTTATATCTTACTCATTGCCTTTAATGAATTTTGAATTTTTGCTTAGTGTGATTTAGAGTTAGAAATTTTGAAAAAAAATGCCTCTAAAATTTTTAATGTTGGGCCCAATTTGATCAAGTGGCTCTAATAATAATTTTCATGGTTTGGATGAAGGAATAAAATTGGTTTGGCTTAAGTTCTTAGCATTTCTTAAGATCACTTACCCCTATGATATCCTTTGGGTGACAACAAATTTTGANGGGGGGGGGCGGGGGGGGGGGGGGGGGGGGGGGGGGGGGGGGTGATTTCCATACATATAGGTTTTACAGATGCAATATCATGTCAGACCTGATACCAGATACCTGATATTGGGTCCCTTTCAAAATAAGGTACCTGAAAAAATTGATAAATTTTTGAGTTTTCATGGCCAAAAAGGAAGGATTTAAGGTAAATTTGAAAGATTTTGGGTAATGTAATAAAGTGGAATTATGCAATGAAGTTCTTGAATGGGGTGAGGAAAAAGGACATGTAGTGGTGCACATGAATGCTTGGGTTGAAATGATGATAAAGGAAAGAATAAATTTAGCAATGTATTACTCGGAGGGTATAAGATGATGTGGTGGTGTGCAATAAGTGCAAATTACAAAAGTTACACAAGTGGGTCCTCCCTAAAGCAGGTTCCAATCTATCATGCCCTTACGTAACCACACCTTAAAATGTTTGTAGGCACTAGAAGGGTTAAATGCAATCTGCACTGGTGCAAAAAAATACACACATGTTAAATACCACCATGATGAGGTATGAAATCTATGCCACACAAGACAAAAGTTAGAAATACTTGGACAGTGGGGTGAGATGAATTATAGAAGTGATTGCAGAGATCAAGACATGAGGTAACTTACCCTATGCATAATGAATCTTTAGTGTGGACGTGATTAAGGTATCATTAGCCTTTCACTCCAAAATTAAGACCAAGTCCATACCTCTGATTAGTGACATTGCATTATTTCATCCAATGATAGACAATCATAAGAGCATCATGACAGCAAGGCATACGATCACTTAGCATTTTTTCCAAGGGAGGAGTGATTTAAATTTCTCTGCGGCACATTCTTCTTGATCTTTTCTTTGCTATTTTTCTTCTTTCTTTTCTTTTTCTTCTTCTAGCTGCTTTGGCACTTTGTCATTTCCAACAGTGATTTGGAGAAGCGACCAAACTTTAGGCATGGGTGCCTCTAGAATAACATTGAGTTTCTTTATTGAGTGCCTTTATTACTCTTACTTCCATTTTTTCATTAGATCTACAAGGATCTTAGTACAACCAAGCTACATGATAGCACAAACAGATGTCACCACAGAGAATCCACAAGTTTCCTTGATGTCACACCCCAACCATTCCCTCTTAGTCTATCATTTTTTTCTCTGGGCATAATGAGTACAAAGTTACTGTAAGTTTTAATGATGAGGAGAATATCATTGTACCCAGAGTAGAACCTCCTATTAATAGAATGGATGGGTGGATGTTGTGGGCTCACTATCCAAATAATTAGTCACCTATGACTTGAAAGCATAGAACAACACCTCAACCGATAGGCACATGAGTATCTTATTCATAGATGAGATTACCCTCAAAAAGATAAAATGACAAATTAAAAGATGAAAAATTAGAAAATAAAAAATTGGAAAACAAAAAAGTGTAAAACAAAAGAAAAGGAAAAACATTTACTAATTCTGCTAGTGAGAATGGGGGGCATCCCCCATGACTAAACCTTGGATCATGGTGAGAATTAATAAATGAAAAGTGTGGATCCATGCATGTTGGAAACATTGGGGTATGGTCATATCCAAACCACTGGGTGTCTTTTGATGTGGTGGTAGGAATGTACCCAAATTGGGGTTCACACACTTGATTAAAGTAGGCATAGTGGGGCAGATTATAAGATGTGGTCATGTGATAAGGAGCTAATCCACTATGGCACCCATAACCATAAGATGGTATGCATGGATTGATATCCATCTTCATGTTGTCATATTCATTAGGCCACATGGGTGTTGCAGTGTTGATTGGTGGCCTAGATAAGGTAAAAGAAGGTGCTGAGTTCAAAGAGGAAGGTACGTCACAGTGCTAGAATTGTGCTGAGTTGGAGGATGTAGTGGTTTCAAAATCATGTTGTGTCTTCCTATGGTCATACCTAAAGAAAGGACACTTCCAATGTTGTGGAGGAGTCCCACTGCTGTTGATAGTAGTAGCACAGGCAATGTTTATTGGTTGGTGCTGTGTACCTCTCGATACAACTGGTGGTGATGTAGAAGGAGGTGAAGGATGGGAATATTGAGAGTAAGAAGAAGTGTGAGGAACACAAGGTGGTGATCCCATAGGAGAGGACATGGGTTGATGATATTCAGGAGAATGATAACAAAGAGGTGAAGTAGAGGATGTGGATCCATTTGGAGAAAAAGGGTGTTGAACATAATAAGCACTTGGTTTTGGGTGGTACAAAGGGTGTGGCTGGTTTGGTAGTGGCATCCCCCACGATTGGGGGTTTTGCCAATGTGGTTGAACATAGTACTTCTGTATGAAACCCGAATGTAGCATTCTCCCCCAATGCTCATGTAGATGTGACAAGATTGGGCATTGGCCTTTGAGGTGATCATATAGGAAAACATTGCATTGATACTTCTAATTTGTCATTGGGACCCTATCCTGATTTCCTTTATCCTTTCTTCTTGGTTTTTGAATGGTGTTCTATCTTGTTTCTTGGTTTGGCATCCTCTATTTTTTTTGGGTGTCAGAGTGATCGTGCATGGGTTTACCTATGATAATATTTGCATATTCTCCACATTTTTCCTACCCAGTCCATCATCTTATTAATATTTACCCCAATTTCATTTAGTAATTTTAGTATTGGCAAGGATGGGGATGGTTCCACCTCCTTGAGGTAAGTTTATTTATCCTCTTCATGATTATGGATCTTTGCTACTTTAAGAGTTTGGTCCTATTGAGATCTTTCAACATTTTCCCATTTGGCAATTTCTCCTTCTTCTTTTGCTACGTGCTTAATAAGCTCTTGGAATTGGTGGGTTATTAGTTCATATAGTTGCCCTAGGGCATACATCCCTAAGGTCTCCCTTGTTTCATTATGGAGCCCATCCATGATGTGATACATTAGCCTTTCCTTGGAGAACCTATGACCTGGGTAGTTGTTTAACAATGAATAATATCTTTCTAAGGCCATGTTCAAGGGTTCATGTTGCCTTTGTTTCCACTCTTGGATTTGTCTTCTCAAGGCTGAAACTCTTGCACAAGTTTGATATCTTTCATTGAAGAGTTCTACCATTGTTGGCCAACGGAAAACTGATTTTGGCTTTAAAGACCTATACCATACTTTTGCTTGGCCAACAAGTGTCTTAGGAAAGAGCTTAAGTATTTGCCACCCATTGTCAATATTGTTCCATGCACAGGAATTGTAGAAGGCTTGTAAATGATGTTGTGGATCTAAATCATAGCCTCTTGAAAACTTGGAAAATTTGTTTAATTCAAGCCTAGGTAGACAACTTTCCTTACAATGCCTGTGAGATATTTGAACATATGCATTAGGTTTTTAGTGGCTAGCAAGGGTTCATCATCACTAAGTAGGTTGTAAGTTCATGAGTTGGGACAATGTTGTCTATGTTCATGTTGGTGTTCCTGATTTTGCTTGTGGGTTCGATTTTTATTTCTATGTTGACCCCTTGAGGAATAGTCATTCATGTTATGACACCTAATGTTGAAAGAGTAGAGGAAGAGAGGGAATTGGAAGACTTGTCATGACTTTTGTAAGTTTCCCAATCATCCCTTGATGTACTCTTGCTAACTATTGAGAAGGTCCTAGGTCTTACGGGCCCCCTCGTTCTAGGAAATGTCCCATCCTCACTAGAGGTATTTAAGTTGGATGACAAGAGTCCTTGAGTATTGTTGGGGTGTCCATGAACATAGGAAACTCTTGCATCAGATTGAGTACTCTAAACTTCTTCTTCGTCATAAATTATGTTGGTTCTCTAATGAATTGCCTTGCTAGTTATTGCATTATCATTGTCTTGTGAGAGAGACATTGTTGTGAATTATGTGTGACTTAACTATATTTAATTTCTTTTATCTAAAAAATATATCATTAATACTTTGTTACAATGATCTTGTATGATATAATTAATCTAGATAACTAGCACCATCCCTAGCAATGGTGCCAATGATGAGTGACGAGGTACCCCCTATGCTCAACCATATGAATACAAGTGTGTATGTGTGATCTGGTCAAACTCCACAAACAAACTAGTTGTGGCACCTAGATAGTTACATGTTGATTGTAGTTCACTATCTTCCCTCCTGGACTAGTATTTGCTTGGTCACATATGGTTTAGTCCAGAGTGAGGTGTATGATGTGATTTCTAACACTAGGCTACTCCTAGAGATAATGAGAAATAATTTTGATTAAGCTAATAAGAAATATGAAGTAAAATATAAGCTAGCCTAAGTGTGATGAGCATCCATCCTTAATCATTAATATGCATTTTGGGCCTTATGTACTACTCTGGGGTTACCAAGCACACATTACTTGAGCACTACTAGATATGCCACTGGGTTATCAAGTAGTTACACTTAAATGTTCGTGATTAAGATGTACTCATTCTAGATTAACAATAGGAATAATAAATGACAATAAAGAAATATTAACTAAGGAAATAATAAATAATAATTAACAATTAAAAAATTAAAAATTAAGTGAATGATACAATGATGGAGTAATCTTGATCTTTATTGCTGATTATGTATGTGTCTAAGTACGTCACACTCAAACAAAGGTTTCGTACAATTACAAGCATCACACTGCAGGCATGCACTGGGGAAAAGAAACTGAAAACTGACAAAAAGACTCAACCCTAAAGACTTACCAAAAGACTCCTTTCCTTTGCATATGAGTTCTATATTTATAGGCTAACACAGGAATCACAATATTGTGTATACTATATTGTTAACTAGGCTACAATATCGCATACACGATATCAAGTATCCGATATTGGGGCCTAGCAAACCACGATTCATCACATATATACTTTCCTAATCATATGTATAGGATATACATACATATGTTATGGTTAGATATATATATATATATATATTAACTGACACATATATTTTAAATTGTGGACTATTGCCCAAAGTAATGTTTTATGTGTAAAACATTATATAGAAGTCGCAACTCCATCCCACTTAACATGGATAACTTGTATGTGTCTTTTGATAATTGTCTATTGATTTGAAATGGACCAGTCCATATTGCTAAAAATTTATTTGGCTTTTTCTTCTTCCATAATAATAAAAGATCATTGATTTTGAAAGTCCTTTTCAAAGCCTTTCCATCGAACCACCTTTTAACTTGAGAAGCATTCTTTAATAAATTATCCTTAGCCCTATCCATTTTGGTTTCTCTTTTGATGACCAAGGTCATGAAACTTCAATCTTTATTAGTTTTCTCACTATATTTTTGCATAAAATTTGAGGGTGAACTTATAATCTTGTTTGTAACTCTTGTAGGAAAACCATAGATTAAGTTATAAGTTGACGTTCCAATATCCTTGTTAAATCTAATATGGTTGGTCCATAATGCATATTGCAAGTAATCGATCCAATTTCCTAGATTCCCATCCATTGACTTTTTAATGTAGAAAATAAGCTTTTTATTGTAGATTTAGCTAAGCCATTTCCTTGAGGAAAATAATTTGATGAAGAAAATAGAAAGATGATTTTTTTGATGCCCATGTTATAAATTTTCATTAGATTGGAAAGTAGGTCCATTATCAAATACCAACACTTCAGGTAAACCAAAATGACGTAGAATTTGATCTTCCATGAATTTAATTACATCTGATGTTGAACTTTTTCTTAGAGCTTTTGCTTCAAACCATTTAACATAGTAATCATTGGCTATGAGAATAAACTTATGTTCAACTCTCAAAGGAGTAATTGTGCCAATAAAATCTAAGCCCCATTGCTAAAATTATCTATCTGCAATTATTAGTTTTAAGGGAGCTTTAGCCGTTTTGATTTTTGATCCATGAATTTGACATATGTAACGTCTTTGAATCTTTGAACTAATATCTTGGTACATATTAGGCCAATAAAATTATAGTTGAGGATATGTTGAATAGTGAACTTAGGAGACTCATAAAATAAATTAGAATGATCATGGAGTTATTCTAAATGAGATTGATTTGATCATTATAAAAACATTAAAAAAACCCCTCTAAAATTCGTTTTGTATAAATTCCATCTTTAACCACAAATTTATTTTCTCTTTTGAAGAAAGCTCTCTTCTAATTTGTAGTTTGGTTGTCTAGAACCTTTGTGTATTCATGAGTCGTAAGCATACACACTTCATCTTCTCTAGTCATTAACTTGGCTAATCACATTCCTTTAATGGTTTTGCATATCTCTAATGAAAATATGAAACCTTGAAGTTTTATAAGACATTTCACTCTTTTCAGTCCAATTTCATTTTGAGCTAAAAATTGTTTAATTGTAGGCTTTATTAGCATAATATTTACTAATGAGCCTTCCAAATAATATTTGAAATGTTAAGGTGCTTTAATGACTGCAAATGCTTGTTTCTCTAAGTTTTAATAATTTAGCTCTAATTTTTCAATTGATACCAAAAAAATCCAATCAGTTCATCTTGACATTAATCTTTTTGAGATAAAACAACAATAATTGAATCATTTGAAGAAAGAGCATATAACCAAAAATCTTCTTTCAAGTTTGGTTTTAGCAAGTATAGAGCTTCTTGGATGGCTATTTTAATTTCTGCTAAAGCTTTCTTTGATTCTAGTGTTTTCCTTACTGGGATATCTTTCTTGAGCATATGCATCAAAGGTTTAGTAATTTTAGTGAATCCAAGGATAAATTTCTTAATAAAATTTATCTTTCCAAAGAAAGATCTAAGAGACTTTTTACTTGTAGGATGCTCAATATTCTGTACTACGTGAATTTGGGAGCTATCTATAGAAATTCCTTCTTGATACATCATGTGGCCTAGTAAACTTTCAGGGTTAACCCCAAAGATACATTTTGTAGGATTTAATGAAATACCATACTCATAACATCTATTAAAAACTTGTTGAAGATGATTAATATGATCTTCCTTCCTTTTTGAAAAGACGGTGATATCATCCAAATAAACAAAAACGAACTCACCTATTAAACCTTTAAAGGCTAAATCAATTGCTCTTTGAAAAGTATCTTTGGCATTTGATAATTCAAATGGTATTCTTTGGTAAGAAAAAATTCCCCACTTAGTGATAAATGCTGTCTTATATCTGTCACTCTTATTTACCATAAACTGATTATAACTTGAAAAAACATCTAGGATGGAGTATACTTGACATCTTGATGCTTTGATCAACATTTTATCAATTTTAGTAAGTAGGTATTTATATTTTTTAGAGGCTTTATTCAAAATCCTAAAATCCACACAAAGTCTAATATCACCATTCTTCTTCCTCACTGGAACAAGGTTAGTAAGCCATGTCGAATATCAGATTGGATATATGATTGGAGCTTGCAATAACTTCTTGATCTTAGCTTCCATGGCTGGCTCAAATTATGGATTTAATTTAATTTATTTTTATTTACTTGTCTTATAATCATTTGCCAAAGGAATTTTATGTGCCATCACATCTAGTCTAAACACTTTAAGATTATCATAAGACCAAGAAAAAATTTTCAAATTAGATTTTAGAGGTAATAATAAATTTTTCTTGAAGATTGAACCCTTTTCCTTTGAGACATTTAACATTTTTGGTATCTTAGTAGATTCAAAATTCACTGCTTCATAAGGTCGATCATTTGGATTTTGTATATCTTTTCTGGTAAGTAAATTTTTGCTAAACTCATGTTCACAGTTAATCACCTTTTTGGGAATGGAATTTGTCTTAAACCTTGACGTTGTTTTAGGTATGATTTTACTTTCAAATTCCTGCTTATTCCTTAAGAACCTAAGAATTGTTCATCATCTTCAAATACTTGTAAATGCTTTACATTATTTGGTACTGATGGTTGATGTTTGTTCTT
This sequence comes from Gnetum montanum, assembly GCA_015680685.1. Lineage (NCBI taxonomy): Eukaryota > Viridiplantae > Streptophyta > Gnetopsida > Gnetales > Gnetaceae > Gnetum > Gnetum montanum. The sequence continues at coordinate 970,355 of MNCI01004113.1, read as the reverse complement.
GATTCTTACACCTCCATAACTTTCTATCCCTTTCGCACCTAATGATGAAGCTCCTTTGACTAAGTCATTTGATATATAATTATCCTTCCTACCTAGATGTTCTATTTCATAGTGATGAAGATGATCCAAATTTTTTTAGACAAGCTATTTATAAGGTTGTATGAATGAACTTTTGACTACATAATTACCTTTGACTTGTTTATAGATCAATCTTGAATCTCATTTTATGGTGATTAGTTTGATTTCCATTTCCAATGCTGTTTTAATTCCAATACTTAGAGCTTCATATTCAACCTTATTGTTAATATAAGGGAAAGATAGATGAATTGCCTTGAATATTTTTTGAAAGTTATCTTTTACTAGAACTACATCTCCTGCATCTTTGGAGTTACAAGAACCATCAAAGTATAGTTCCCATTTTCCCTCATCCTAAGATTCTTCTTTCTCCAAGTTATAAATTTCTTGAAATGTGAAAATTTTAGTTTCTAAGGCCTTTGTTTGATAAAATTTGTTTTTCCCATTAGAAGTAATGTTCTTAATCATCAAAAAGTCACTATTTTTTTATATTTGATTTGGTTCCCCTTTCCAAGGTAGCCACAAATGTGAATAATTTGTCAATATGTAACTAGAGAAATTCTTACTCCACCTTCCACTCAACAAAAGACTATGTGAGTTTGGTATATTTTCTACTTGGATAGTTACTCTACTTTTATACGAGGTTTAGAAGCAATTTTTAATAGAAAAATGGGTAATTGATTGACAATCTTCACTCTACTCTTTTCCACTTGAACAATCTTTTTATTATATTTTTTAGGAGTTAAACCAAGTTTTTTGCATATAGACAATGACATAATAGTAGATGTAGCTCCATAATCAACCAAAAAATTGTGCAAATATTTATTCTTTAACTTCATTGTCAAAAGAAAAGGAGGAGCTTCTTTATCAAGAGTACAATCATAGCTAGCTTTCATTGTCTTATCAATGTTAGACACATAGCTTCACTCTGATTCTTTAATTCTCCTTTTATCTTTAATAAGCTCTAATGCTTTTCTTTGCTAATTTCATACTTGTAACAATTAATATATGCTAATATTGGCCTTAACATATTTTAGATCTTCAACTAGATCATATTCTCCATCTCCATAAAGGCCTAGTTTCTTCATCCATTTATTAGAAGTTTGATCTTGAATACTTTGCTCTACTTAATCTTCTTTACTTTTATTTTTCTCTCTTCTACTTGTTTCAAAAGCCTTTGTCTTAGTGGATGGACTAGTAATGACATTTGGAGGCTTGGAAGTAGTTAATATTTTTTTTTGATCATAGATTATATCCACTTTGTGCATTGTTATTACACTCTTCATCTGATGATATATCCTCTTTAGAACTTGATAGGGAAGATGTATCACTAGATCTACTATTAGAAGATTTCTTACATAATGAACACTAGATAGCTTAGTATTTGATTCAATGTCAAGGAATTTAAACATAGCAAGATCATTTTCATGCTCATATTCTACTAACTTAGTATCTTGATGCTTATATTTTCTATTTTTTTTCTTCCTTCATTTTAACTCTTACCAAAGCTTTTTCTAGTTTCACTACTTTTTGGGAAAAGTCTCTCATTAACTATCCTTTTTAGATTCTTTTTTTTAGACTCTTACTCTATCTTAACACGAGATGGCCTTGGTAATGCTTTAAGTTGAGCAAAATCTTGCATAGGAATCATTATCGTTTCTCCTCTTCTTTGAGTTGTGATAATCTCTTCATTGTTCAAGTTTAGTTGTTTTTCTAACTATATAGCTTTACTAAAGTAGTCATTTAGTGTTATCAAGTTTGGAGTTCTTCTTAATCAAATTGAAATATTGGGATTCATAGCTTTAAGATAAGTATCTCTATGCATTTCGTCTGATGGTCTACATTGTCTTTGAAAAAGCCCACAAATTCATTGAAACTTAGTATTGAAATTCCTAATTGACTATTTATCTCCTTGTTTAGCTTGTACTAGCCCATAATACAATTTTTTTGATCGAATTGATTGCCAAAGTGGATCAAGAAAGGAATTTTCATATCATCCCAACTTGTGATACTGTTGCTTGGTAAGTTTGAATACCAAATTTTAGCCAGATCCTTTAAATTTACTATAAATAACCTACAAGCTTGATCTTGGTGTTGAATATTTTCATGAGCTAAAGCTAACTTAAACAAGTGCATGTATTCTTTAGCTAAGTAAGCTTTTCTAGGAATAAAAGGCTTAGGAAAATGTTTGTAAACTACCTTAGGAATATCATTATAGTTTTGAAAACCTAATGGTGTAACTCTTTGCCAAAGATTTGCCATCCTATTAGAATTTATTTTGATTGTTGAACTTTTATATTTTTTTGTCCTTCTCTTATAGATTAATAAAATCAAATAGAAGGGTGATCTTATTATCCTTCTGGTCTTTACTCCACTACTTATTCCAAACTCAAGAACCTTATTTTTTTCCTCTAATGTGTAATTAGTCTTATAATTAGAAAATTCTCTATAACCTTTGAAATATTTCAAACTATTAGTCTATTCAGTCATTAACTAAAAATAGTATCTAATTTCTTAAGCCCTTTGATGAGCCGTGATATTGCGTCCGCCCCCACGATATCATGTACGCAATATTGCGGCCTGCCACAACATCTATAAATAAGAGGCAGCTTTCGTTTGTTCACACATCTAGAGTTAGCTGCTTAGCTAAACTATTGTAGTTCTACCATTCCAGAGTTAGAATAATTTCCATGTGCCCACAGTAGGAGTCTCAAAGTGAACAGATCTTTATTCAAGCAAATTGTACCTGAGCACATATTTATGTACGACAATAAAGACGAACTTTCTGATAAACCTTGTAGTATATGGACTAAGCTAAATAGGATTTAATTATTGTTAAATATTTAAATGCTTTCCTAGATAATTAATCTCTCTCAACCCTTGACTCTCCTAGTTAAGTGCATTTCATATGACCGCTTCAAGCACGTGTGTAATGCTTGGTAACCCAGTAATGAGTAGTGTTTGGTAATCCCAATAGCATTGCACTGGTTTAGGGTGTGTGCAGCAAGTGGGAATGGATACTGGTGCTAGGACAATTAGAACTTAGTTAGTAAATAGTAAATGAAAGTTAGTCATTTAGTTCTCTTTACCTTTCCCTATTAGCATAGACATTAAAAAGAAAAAAGATATAAAAATCATACACCTCAAGCTTACTTAACCATACAATCGTGACAATACAAGTAAGCTTGGGAAGATAACAATTGATTAACCTTACATGTTCCATTAAGGTGCGTAAGCACTTAGTCCTTGGAGTTTGAGTAGATTGTGCGTGAGACGCTCGTATTCGTATGGTTGAGTGTAGGGGTACCTCGCCACTCATCACCCTCCTAGCAACAAAAAGAATTGTTGGTGTGTTAGGACTATCAATCTTATGAACTTAGATGGAAAATGTTCTACTCTTCTTCTAGCGTAAAAAGAACTGTTGGTGTGCTAGGACTATTAGGCTCTTTGAATGTAATAAGTTGTTAACTTATGAACTTAGGTGATAAATTTTCCTGCCCTCCTAGTGCCAAAAGAACTATTGGTGACTATTTGGGACTGCCAACATTGTGGGTCTCTAATCTTGTGACTTTGCGGGTCACGGGATGCAAAGGTGTTCTTCAAATAGGGTTTAGATGCTTGCTAGTCTCTAGCAATACCAAGGCCCATATATCTCCAAATAGACTTAGTGGTTATGAAACAAACTAAATGTGAGTATGTGTTTGCTATTGTGAATGTTAAAATGGTTGGGTTGTGTATGAAACTGTAATTGGCTATCATAAAAGAAATTTAGCTAACTTTGTTAAATATTGTGAGTTGTTAAAGGTTCCTATTTTATCCAATCACTTAGTCTATATAGTTCCAATAGTACACTACTTATAACAAATAAAATTTTACAAAATATTTGAGCACAATTTTGCTAATGTACTCCTAATTTTCCCTAGAAAGAAAATTCCACAAAAAAACTAGAAATAGAACAAGATTCAATGAACTTAGAAAGAGAAAAGAAACATAAGTAGATTTGTATGGCATCTCAAACATTTAAGAAAGATAAATTGACATGAAGAAACACTTCACAATAAACCTCTTCCAATTCAATCTAACTACGAATTGTCCAAACCCTTTGAGCTCAACAAGTAATTTCATGAATGATAATTTTATTACACTACCAAAAATGCTACGTAAATGACAAAGTACATGTTTCTATTTTGACTAGTTAATAGTTGTCAAGAATTACATTCAACAGAGTTTTCAAAAAAAATTTCATAAATTTAGGATTGAAATACTAAGGTAATATTCTTTAAAACAGTAAAACTATTTTAGTCATCTCAAAATATCAAAGATTTTCTAGATTCCCAAAACTCAAACAAATAATTTCTACACGACATTATTATTAAATTGCTCAAGATGTTTTTCTAAAACATAAGCTCTTATATGACAAACCTTAATAGAACTCTAATATTGTGCAAAAACAGAGCTATAAAAGAAACTTAGAAAAATCTCAAAATTAAATGCCAATCATGATACTACTAGAACATTAGCTAAGTAACTAAAACCAATTGGGAAGGAATAAACTCACAGGAGTATAAGAAAGTAGCTGAATTGATATCTTTAACAAGCCATGCTTTACAAGAAATCTTCAATATTCTTCAAAGTTTCTTTTTCCCCAAATCTCTCCCTTTAATTCTACCTTTGAAGGTCCTTTTATAGTGATCTTAGGGTAATTACAATAATTATGAGAAGTTAATGAAATTACAAATATCTAGGAAATTTTTTGCTAACTTCCTTAAGAAGTTATAACTTCTATAAGAAAAATAAGCCATAGTTGGCAAGTGTTGTCTTAGCAATTACAACCTTACAAATATCAAAGAGATCTATTTATAACTTCCACGAGAGATTATAACTTTTATTGGAAATTTTCAATTTCGAAAAAGTAAAATTATATTTATTAAATAATTATAAATTCTGATAGTTTGAAATTGTAAATCTTCCGTTTTTTGTAATTTAAATAAACCTTAGTTTTTTTTGGTGATAATTTGCTTTTGTTTTAAAATAAAATTCTTATGAACGTCATGTTACCTTAATATACATGGTTTGTATCTAATGTGCCTGGCTGTCATGTCCATTGTTATGTCTAGTGTGTTTCTTGTGTATCTTGCTTCCCTTGCTTCTGGATCTTGCTGCTATGGTTATGGCACTCCCATTGGTGTTGGTGTTGGTCTCTACACTTATTATCGTTTGGTGCTGCTTACTTCCATTGCGGAGAAGAAATCGTAATCGTAGATTGAGGCCCTGTTCTGGTTTCACCAAGTGGACACCTTGCAACCTTGTGAACCCTTGTAAAGTGAAGCTCATACACAGGTTGTAGGAGAGGAGCTGCCTTCCAAATTTCTGGCATTGCCATGGAAAAATGCCATGATGAATACCTTTTATTTAGGATTCCTAAGCCTGCAATTTTCCAATATTTTATAACCATTGCTCAAGGCCTTTTTTAAAGTCAAATTAATGCCTATAGGTTTGGCATTAGGACGCTGCAAGAAAGTAGAAAAGCTGATCCATATATGCTTACAAAAGTATGAAATATCCATGCTTAAATACAATGAATTCCATAACAAATATGTATCCGCAGTAATATATGTTTCCATAACAAATATATATCCGCAGTAATATATGTAACAGAACGCTGATGCAGACGCCTCACAAATAGTGCATAAGTTCTTCTGGGAAAGCCACTATTTTAATGCCGTCAGAATGATAACAGTATCCACAGTAAAGCTCACGCAGCTATCATTCACATCGCATTCATCCTGACATATACTGCTTTTCCTTTCACACTCTCTTCTGAAAACAAAGTTCTGAACAACCTGCAACGGTGGGCTGGCGAGGTGCAAAAGGCTACGCGTTGAGAATCCCAGGCACGTGTCAAGCTTAAGGAGATGGAGCATGGTGCTACGTGGTGAGCGGCAATCCGGCGGTTAGCAAGTGCTGTCAGGCGTTGGAGGGTTGGCTGGAGTTGGAGGCAGCGCTGCAAAAATTCAAAACATGAAACATGAAAGCAGCGACAGTAATTAATAAGGGTGGCCGCACAAAGCAAACAGGTGACGCAGCTGCAGTGCAGAACAAAGCAGTGCAGAACAAAGCAGCACATGGCGGGGTGGCATTACGATGAGGCTCAGCAGCGGGCCGTACAATTATTCTGCGTGTTGGATCCATCGTGGATTGATGTGTTGTGTAATGGTCGATGAGGTTGAACAAGCTGAGAGCCAGACAGCATCGTTGATAACTGCCTTAGCTTGGCAGCAGGCAACAGTTTCAAACACAGATGCAAATAACCGTCGTACCTTGAAAGGTAAACTCAGGACCTCAGCTTAGTCAAATATACCACCTGGTATATGATATTGTTGTAATAATTAAATATGATGGCTCTATGATGGCTCCATTGCCGTGCATTCTGCAACAACCATCTCTGTGATGCACTATCCAGGGTACTGAGCATCATCGATTTTACTCCACCTCTGTCACAGTTTTTTTTTTTTTTTTAATTTAGTAAAACATTTTCACTAGATATGTGTTGTTCCTGCTCCTAATGCACCCATTCCCGTGCCATTTAGTTTTCTTCATGAGTTATCAGCATCACTATGCCAATTCTTAGTACCCATCTTCTACATTCTTATTTTGATAAGGTACCCATCTTCTACCTTTTTTGGTTAACCTTTCTTTAGTTCTTAAATTTTGGAATAAAATTAGGAATCAAATTTTCTTTAGGAATGATCATGAAATGGCCAATATGTGACAATAAAACCATTGTTGGCAAGTGTTTTCTTGGCAATTACAACCTTGCAAATATCAAGGAGATCTATTTAAAATTTCCATTGAAAATTTTTAATTCTCAAAAAGTAGAGTTATATTTATTAAATGATTATAAATTCACCCATTTTGAAATTGTAAACCTCTTTTTTTTGTTTGTGATAATCTACTTTTGTTTTAAAATAAAATTGTTATTAAGGTGATGTGGCCTTAATATACGTGGTTTGTATCTAATTGACCTTGCGTAGATGTTTGTCTTCGGACTAGCATGCCACTTGCTATGTTGTCTCTATCCTGCACATTCCTTGTGTGTCCTGCATCCCCTACTTTTGGGCTGCTATAGTTAAGGCATGCATGGCACTCTCATCAGCATCACCCTTGGTCTTCACACTCATTACTGCTTGTTGTTGCTTTGTAACTACTGCCTCCATCCTGGAGAAGAAATCGCAAATTCAGGCCTTGTTCTGGTTTCACTGTGTTGATGCCCTGCAATTTTCCAATATTTGGTAGTCATTGCCTTAGGGCCTTTTTTTTTAATGTCGAATTACTAATGCCTCTAGGTTTGGCACGATCATTTTCTCTAAAACACCAATTTAGTACAAATCTTCTTCTTTGCCTAGTTAGGGCTTGAGTTTTTCTAGAAATTTTGAATTTTTGTTTGTTTGTTGCTGCATTTTGTATTGCTGTAATTTCTTCTGTGGCAAGAGTTTCTCTTTTGGAGTAACGATGAATTTTTAGGAAATTTTGTTAATCATTTTCAACATCGTTTAACAAAAATCTAATTGATTTTGTGTTGAAATCATGGTCTTGCTTTGCCAATGTTTATCAAATGTTGCTAAGCCCTTGAACTGGATACTTTTTCTTTGTTTTATTTGGGATTCTTAACTCTCTAACTTAATTTTTTATTGTTTCAAAACTACCATAGATTGAAATATGGCATAATGAATTGTATGAATGTACATCATAACAATGGATTTTCAGGTGATGGAATTATTCATCAGTTTTCCATAGAGTTTCTTATGTATTTCTAGGGAAATTGTATGCACAAATTTGTCCACTTTATTTTATCATTTTTTAAAACATCCAATTTACCACTATATTGAAATTAAATTAACATAATGTAAAAATTAATGGAGATACAATTGCAAATGAACTATTTTGCAATTTCCAAATTAATTCCCAAATTTCACCTCCATCATTATACCTTGGAAAATTGCAGTTATTCATAGCTTAGGCTAGAAGCACCTTACTAAGCTTTCATTAATTTCATACTTTTGGAATTACGAACTCAAAATGTGCACACCTTGCATATAAAGAGCAATTTTCCTTTAACACCTTTTTCTATCATACTTTTCATCATTGCCCTATTTTAAATAAATAATTAACTCTCTTTTTCTAATCATCTTTGAGAAGCTAAATTGGACAATTTTATTTGTTAATCTTATCTCATAAAATCTGCTCCATAAAAATGATGTAAATGTGACAACATGTTTTACCCCTCTCTTTGCACATTAGCTGAGAAAATAATTTTATTGGAAACATTTTTACATAGAAAAATAGAAATCTTTTTTGAGGAAAACATCAAATATGAATTTAATGTTTAAAATAATACTCTAATGAATACATATTTTATTATACCATATATACTTGCCTAATCATATGTATAGGATATATATACATATGCTATGGTTAGATATATATATATATATAAGCTTATTACTTACTACTATGGATACTCAATATTATTATTATCATTATCTTACTATATATATATATATATATATTAATTTACACATATATTTTAAATTGTGGGCTATTGCCCAAAGTAATGTTTTATGTGTAAAACATTATATGGAAGTTGCAACTCCATTCCACTTAATGTGGATAACTTGTATGTGTCTTTTGATAATTGTCTATTGATTTGAAATGGACAAGTCCATGTTGCTAAAAATTTATTTGGCTTTTTCATATTTTATTATAATACAAGATCACTGCTTTTGAAAATCCTTTTCAAAGCTTTTTCATCGAACCACCTTTTGACTTTAGAAGCTTTCTTTAATAAATTATTGTTAGCCCTATCCATTTTGGTTTCTCTTTTGATGAGCAAGGTCATGAAACTTCTATTTTTATCAGTTTTCTCACTATATTTTTGTACAAAATTTGAGGTTGAACTTATAATCTTGTTCATAACTCTTGTAGGAAAACCATAGATTAAGTTATAAGTTGAAGTTCCAATATCCTTGTTAAATCTAATACAGTTGGTCCATAATGCATATTGCAAGTAATCGATTCAATTTCCTAGATTCCCATCCATTGACTTTTTAATGTAGGAAATAAGCTTTTTATTTGTAGATTCAGCTAAGCCATTTCTTTGAGGATAATAATTCAATGAAGAAAATAGAAAGATGGATTTTTTCAATGCCCATGTTATAAATTTTTTTCAAATTTAAAAGTAGGTCCACTATCAAATACCAACACTTCAGGTAGACCATAATGGCTTAGAATCTGGTCTTCCATGAATTTAATTACTTTTGATGCTAAACGTTTTCTTAGAGCTTTTGTTTTAGACCATTTAGCACAGTAATCATTAGCTATAAGAATAAACTTATGTCTAGCTCTCAAAGGAGTAATTGTGCCAATAAAATCTAAGCGCCATTGCTAAAATGGTCTATCCACAATTATTAGTTTTAAGGGAGCTCTAGCCTTTTTGATTTTCCATCCATGAATTTGACATATGTAACATTTTTGAATCCTTGAACTAATATCTTGGTACATACTAGGCCAATAAAATTATAGTTGAGTATATGTTGAATAGTGAACTTAGGAGACATAAAATAAATTAGAATGATCATGGAGTTATTCTAAAATGAGATTGATTTGATCATTATAAACACATTCCAACAAAACCCCTCTAAAATTCTTTTTGTATAGAAGTTCATCTTTAACCATAAATTTATTTTCTCTTTTGAAGAAAGCTCTCTTTTAACTTGCAGTTAGGTTGCCTAGAACCTTTCGTGTATCAAGGAATTTTAGAGTTTCATCATATTAGTTTCCTTCATGAGTCTTAAGCACACATACTTCATCTTCTATAGCCATTAACTTGGCTAATCCCATTCCTTTAATGATTTTGCATATCTCTAATGAAAATATAAAACCTTGAAGTTTTATAAGCCACTTCACTCTTTTCAATCCAGTTTTATTTTGAGCTAAAAATTGTTTAATCGTAGGCTTTGTTAGCATGATATTAACTAATGAGCCTTCCAAATAATATTTGAAATACTAAAGTGCTTTAATGACTATGAATTCTTGTTTCTCTAAGTTTGAATAATTTAGCTCTAAACCTTTCAATTGATACCCAAAAAAACGAATTGATTAATCTTGACATTCATCTTTTTGAATTAAAACAACAATAACTAAATCATTTGAAGCAAAAAAATATAACTAGAAATATTTTTTCAATTTTGGTTTTACCAAGTATGGAGCTTTTTGAATGGCCTTTTTAATTTCTGCTAAAGCTTTCTCTAATTCTAGTGTTTTCCTTACTGAGATATCTTTCTTGAGCATATGCATCAAAGGTTTAGTAATTTCAGTAAATCCAAGGATAAATTTCTTAATAAAATTTATCTTTCCAAAGAAAGATCTAAGAGACTTTTTACTTGTAGGATGCTCAATATTTTGTACTACTTGAATTTGGGAGCTATCTATAGCAATTCCTTCTTGACAAATCATGTGGCCTAGTAAAATTTCAGATTTAACCCCAAAGATACATTTCTTAGGATTTAATAAAATACCATACTTACAACATCTATAAAAAACTTATTGAAGATGATCAATATGATCTTCCTTCCTTTTTGAAAAGACAGTGATATCATCCAAATAAACAACAACAAACTCACCTATTAAACCTTTAAAGGCTAAATCCATTGCTCTTTGAAAAGTAGCTTTAGCATTTGACAATCCAAATGGTATTCTTTGGTAAGCAAAAGTTCCTCACTTGGCGATAAATGCTCTCTTATATCTATCACTCTTATCTACCATAATCAGATTATAACCTAAAAAACCATCTAGGAAGGAGTATACTTGACATCTTTGATACTTTGATCAACATTTTATCAATTCTAGGAAGTAGGTATTTATCTTTTTTAGAGACTTCATTCAAATTTCTAAAATCCACACAAAGTCTAATATTGCCATTCTTCTTCCTCATTGGAATAAGGTTAGCAAGCCATGTCAAATATTAGATTGGATATATGATTCAAGCTTGTAATAACTTCTTGATCTTAGCTTCCATAGCTAGCTCAAATTATGGATTAAATTTAATTTATTTTTATTTAACTATCATATAATCATTTACCAAAGGAATTTTATATGTCATCACATCTATTCTAAAAACTTTAAGATCATCATAAGACCAAGCAAAGTTTTTCAAATTATTTTTTAGAAGTAATAATAAATTTTTCTTAAAGGCTGAATCCTTTTCCTTTGAGACATTTAACATTTTTGATATCTCAGTAGATTCAAAATTTATTACTTTGTAAGGTTGATCATTTGGATTTTGTATATCTTTTTCGGTAAGAAATTTTTTGCAAAACTCATTTTCATTGTTAATCACCTTTTTGGAAATGGAATTAGTCTTAAATCTTTATGTTGTTTTAGGTATGATTTTACTTTCAAATTCCTACTTATTCCTTAAGAACCTAAGCAATTAATCATCATCTTCAAATACCTGTAAATGCTTTATGTTATTTGGTACTACTGGTTGATGTTCATTCTTGATTGTTATACCTCCATAACTTTCTATCCCTTTCACTCCTAATGATGAAGCTCCTTTTACTAAGTCATTTGGTAAATAATTATCCTTCCTACCTAGATGTTCTATTTCGTAGTGATGAAATTGATCCAACATTTTGCAGACAAGCTATTTATAAGTCTGTAACAATGAGTTTTTGACTACACAATTACCTTTGACTTGTTTATGGATCAATCTTGAATCTTCTTTTGTGGTGATTACCTTGATTCCCATTTCCAATGCTATTTTAATTCCAATACTTAGAGCTTCATATTCAACCTTGTTATTAGTATAAGGAAAAGATAGATGAACTACCTTGAATATTTTTTGGGAGTTATCTTTTACTAGAACTACTTTGTCTCTTACAACTTTGGAGTTACAAGAACCATCAAAGTATAGTTTCATTTTCCCTCATCTTGAGATTCTTCTTTCTCCAAGTTTTAAATTTCTTGAAGTGTGCAAATTTTAGTTTCAAAGGCCTTTGTTTCATAAACTTTTTTTTTCCCATTTGAAGTAATGTTCTCAATAATCAAAGATTCCCTATATATGTATATTTAATTTGGTTCCCCTTTCTAGGGTAGCCACATATGTGAATAATTTGTCAATATGTAACTAGAGAAATTCTTACTCCAACTTCTACTCAACAAAAGACGATGTAAATTTGTTATATTTGAACTTGGATAGTTATTCTACTTTTTATACAAGATTTAGAAGCAATTTTTAATAGAAAATTGGGTAATTGATTCACAATCTTCACTCTACTCTTGTCCACTTGAACAATCTTTTTATTATATTTTTCAGGAGTCAAACTAAGTTTTTTGCATATAGATAATGACATAATAGTAGATGTAGCTCCAAAATCAACCAAAAAATTGTGCAAATATTTATCCTTTAACTTCATTGTCAAAAGAAAAGGAGGAGCTTCTTATTAGGAGTACAATCATAGCTATCTTTCGTTGTTTTATCAATGTTAGACACATAGCTTCACTTTGATTCTTCAATTCTCCTTTTATCTTTAATAAGCTCTAAAGCTTTTCTTTGCTAATCTTATATTTGTAACAATTAATATATGCAAATATTAGCTTTAACATGTTTTAGATATTAAACTAGATCATATTCTCCATCTTCATAACAACCTAGTTTCTTCATCCATTTATTATAAGTTTGATCTTGAGTACTTTGCTCTACTTAATCTTCTTTACTTTTATTTTTCTCTCTTCTACTTGTTTCAAAAGCCTTTGTATTAGTGGATGGATTAGTAATGACATTTGGAGGCTTGAAAGTAGTTAATATTTCTTTTTATCATAGATTATATCCATTTTCTGCATTGTTATTACACTCTTCATTTGATGATATATCCTCTTTAGAACTTGACAGGGAATAGGTGTCACTAGATCAACTATTAGAAGATTTGCTTACATAATGAACACTAGATAACTTATTATCTAATTCAATGTCAAGGAAGTTAGACATAGCAAGATCATTTTCATGCTCATATTCTACTAACTTAGTATCTTGATGCTTATATTTTCTATTTTTCTTTCTTTCTTTATTTTAACTCTTGCCAAATCTTTTTCTAGTTTTACTACTCTTTTGGACAAGTCTCTCATTAACTACCCTTTTTAGATTCTTTCCTTTTAGACTCTTACTCTATCTTAACATGAGATGGCCTTGGTAATGCTTCAAGTTGAGGAAAATCTTGCATAGAATCATCATCTTTTCTTCTCTCCTTTGAGTTGTGATAATCTCTTAATTGTTCAAGTTTAGTTGTTTTTCTAACTATAGAGCTTTACTAAAGTAGTCATTTAGTGTTATCAAGTTTGGAGTTCTTCTCAACCAAATTGAAATATTGGGATTCACACCCTTAAAGATAAGTATCTATATGTATTTTGTTTGATGGTCTATATTATCTTTGAAAAAGCCCACAAATTCATTGAAACTTAATATTGAAATTTCTAATTAACTCTTTAACTTCTTGTTTAGTTTGTACTAGCCCATAATACAATTGTTTTCTATTGAAGTGATTGCCAAACTGGACCAAGAAAAGAATTTTCATATCATCCCAACTTGTGATACTATTGCTTAGCAAGTTTATATACCAAATTTTAGCTGTATCCTTTAAATTTTCTATAAATAACCTACAAGCTTGATCTTGGTGTTGAATATTTGCATGAGCTAAAGCTAACTTAAACAAGTGTATGTATTCTTTAGTTAAGTAAGCTTTCCTAGGAATAAAAGGCTCAGGAAAATATTTGTAAACTACCTTAGAAATATCATTATAGTTTTGAAATCCTAATGGTGTAACTCTTTGCCAAGGATTTGCCACCCTATTAGAATTTCTTTTGATTATTGAACTTTTATATTTCTTTGCCCTTCTCTTATAGATTAATAAACTAGATAGAAGGGGTGATCTTATTATCCTTATGGTCTTTACTCCACTACTTATCCCAAACTCAAGAACCTTCTTTTGTTCTTCCTCTAATGATTAATCGGTCTTATAATTAAAAAATTTTCTGAAACCTTTGAAATCTTTCAAACTATTAGTTTGTTCAATCATTAACTGAAAATAGTATCTAATTTCTTAAGTGCTCCTAACAACAAAAAGAATTGTTGGTGTGCTAGGACTATGAGTCTTATGAACTTAAATGGCAAATGTTCTACCCTTCTTCTAGCACCAAAAGAACTATTGGCATGCTAGGACTATTAGGCTCTCTGAATGTAATAAGTTGTTAACTTATGAACTTAGGTGATGAATTTTCTTATCCTCCTTCTAGTGTCAAAAGAACTATTGGTGACTATTTGGGACTACCAACGTTGGGCGCCTTTGATCTTGTGACTTTGGGGATCACGGGATGCAAAGGTGTTCTTCAAATAGGGTTTAGGTGCTTGCTGGTCTCTAGAAACACCAAGGCCCAGATATCTTGAAATAGGCTTAGTGGTTATTGATGAGACGCGACTTGCACTGGGCCACGATATCGCGTACGCGATATCGCGGCCGCTGTGATATCGCGTCTTCTCCTACGATATCGCGTACACGATATTGCGTCTCGCCGCCATATCTATAAATAAGAGGCGGCACTCCCTTCATTTCCCAATCCTAGTTAGTGTAGCGAAGCTCTGGCAGATTGATCACTCCAGAGTTAGAATTTTTCCCCATGTGCCCACAGTAGGAGTCCTAGAGTGAACGGCTCTTTATTCGAGCAGCTTGTAACCTGAACCCAAGTTGTGTACGGCAATAAAGACGAACTTGATTGGATAAACCTTGCAGCACGTGGTTTCATTTATTGCTTTATTTCCTGCTTTCCTAGTGCGTTCAAGTACGACTTGATTACGAGCGTCTACGGACGTGTACGGCTAGTCAAGGAATCGGCTGCTTGACGCAATGCATGAGTACGACTCAATTACGAGCATTGGATGCTTGGTAACCCAGTAGCGTATTCCAGGATTCTGCGCTTGGTAACTCCCGGGTCTAATGTGTACGGCTAGTTGAGGAATCGGCTGCTCATTGCTAGGCTAGATCGTGTGATAAGTACGACTTAGTTACGAGCACCCACGGGTGTGTACGGCTGGCTAAGGAATCGGCTGCTTATCACACGTAGGCTAAATAGGTGCCTCAGTACGACCACTTCGAGCACTTGCGTTACGTGTGGCGATCCCAGTAACGATTAGCGTTTGGTAAGCTGCAGTTGCATAGTTCAGGGTGTGTCCGGCAAGTGGGAACGGATGCTGACGCTAGTTAATTTAGACTTAGATCTTAGTTAGAGTTAGTTTAGTTTTCTCAACCCTTTCTCCTGGTAGCATAGAAGATAAGCCGAAAATACCAAAAAAATCACATACCTCAGACTTGCTTAACCATACACCGTGACACATACAAGCAAGCCTGGGAAGACAACGAACGATTAACCCCAAGTGTTTCTTGTGGCGTTAAGGCATTTAGTCTGCGGAGTTCGACCGGATCGCGCGTGTACGCTCGTATTCGTATGGTGGAGTGTAGGGGTACCTCGCCACTCATCATTGGCGCCGTTGCCGGGGACTAAGTGTTTTTTCGCCAATTTAACATAAGGGATATCACTCACATCGTTGTGAGCTTAAAACGAACCTTAGGGTTAATCAGTTAATCAAGAACAATAAATAACGGTGAAATTAGCACACCAATAGAAATGGCTTCTTCTCACGCAATCAACTCACCTAAGGACAATACAGGAGAAAGTCAGGATCATACGCATAAACGCAATCAACCATGTCCTCAACAATCCAAAGTCACATATACTCATCCCGATGAGTATGTGCCGAATTTTACCTTTGTTTTCCATCAAGATGAGCAACTGCGGTGGAGAGACACGCAAGGTAACATCGTGTTACCCCCAGATCGATCCGCTCCCAATATGCTTTCCCGTGCCTTGGTACGGATTGGCATGCACGAGCTGCTTGCTGAATACGTTTTAGATGATTATGATACAAGGGATTATCGTCCCACAAAAGCCCAACATATTCGGGATGCAAGGCAGGAGAGCCAACATTCACTACTGAAGGGCAAGGTTCCCCACATCATTAGTGAAATGGGAGAAGAGGAACCCCTCACGATGGGTTTCTTAGAAAATGATGTTCCTCCTCCTCACTCTAGTGAAGAGGTTAGGCATCAGGGCCTTAGATCAACGATACATATTCCAGGCTCTGATCCCCGTGAGCACCAGCTGTTCACGGCAGGAACAACTACTCACACTAATGACGGACTCGTTGATCGTCACAACGATCGGGGCCGAAGCAGCCGAAGAGAAGGCAAGAAACATCACCATGGTGATGGATCCCCTTCTTCTTCTCCTTCATCTCATCATTCACCCTCTCCTTCCACATCTGGGCGCAGCCACCATGAGCATAACGCGGAGAGTAAAGGTAAAAGAGATGAAATGCCTCGACAGGAAGGTCGAGAGGAGTTAGGACAAGGGCAAGGACGTAGGGAGAATAGGGAACCACCACGTAGACATCACAGACGTCATGAAAGAGATGATCATGACGAACCCCTATTCGCAACCCGAAGTATGCTTGATATTAGAGAGGCAGTTAGGATTCCCACAAGGCATTTAAAAGACAGTAGGATCAAGCGTTTGGATATAAATAATATCCCACGTTTTGAAGGGGGATACAACGCTGATCCTCAACATCATTTACAGGCATTCCACGATGCCTGTGCCTTGCAGAACATAGACAATGAGTGGCAGAAACTCAAGTTGTTCCCAAGGACACTCACTAAAGAAGCAGAAAGCTGGTACCGGTCCTTAGAACCGGAAACCATCAGGAGGTGGAGTACGATGCTTGAATTGTTCAACAACAAATATCAAACGTACTCCAGAGTGTCTAACTTGCGTAAGCAGATCCAAGGCTGGAAACAAGGAGCTCATGAATCCTTGGATGCTGCCATGGCCCGTTACTACACATTGCTACATCGTTGCCCGGGCCATGGGTACGCTAAGCGGGATCAACTTCGCCACCTCGTGGATGGGCTACGAAATGAAACGAGAAGAACTCTTGGGACTTACGCCCAAGGGAGACTCTCCCAACTAAGAGCCCATGAAGTTGAAGTATTGTTGGAACAAGTAGCGCAAGAAGAGGGTGAGCTACGGAAAAGAGAAAGTGCGGAGGAATACAACCGTGATCCCTCCCTTCGTAAGAAGGGAGTGAAATTCTGTGATGAGGAGGATGAGTCACCACTCGAAGAGTTGGTGAACAGGAAAACTGTGCCGATCCAAAAGTTAACAACGGAGGTATCGGCTAAGGTAGACCAAATGTGGGATTCCTTAGACTCACGAATAGAAACAGTCCTGAAAATTGTAGAAGAGTCTAAGGATGAGCAAAGTAGTGATAAAAGCAAAGACAAGCGGAGAAACTTTAACCCTGCACATAACAAGGGTAAGGGAAAAATCTCTAACTCCGATGAGGCTGAAAATTCTGATTCAGACAATGACGGTGGATGTGAGGTCTGCTATTATGACCATCCTAAGGGATGTTGTCCAATTATCTCACATCTGCAGGAGTCTGGGGTGTATGCATTAAATCCAAGACTTAATCAACGGCAAACACCCAGAAGGTTACCTTATCCACAAGGTAACCCGAGGCAGTTCCACCAACCCTTGACGTATTATCCAAGTGGAACACCTCCGCAGCCCATCGAGCAACATCAGCAGTGGCAATACCCACAGTCATGGGGGATGCCACAGCCAACACATCGATACCCTTACCGGCAGCCTGATCCTTATGGTTATTATGTGCAGCAGCCAGTTTCTCCAGGTGACGCTATGAGTCACACTCCACGCCGTCACTACTACGCTCGGGAGTACTTCAGAAGGACTCCTTCTCCTCCGGGAGACATTCCACATTCTGTCCATCCTCTAACTCCACCCGCACCTTTTCCTCAAGTAGTTCCCATAACACCTCCTGCTCCAACAATGCAAGGGGAATTACCTACCCAACCGCAGCAACGTCACGCCGCGAGATCTGTAAATATTCAGAGTGTAAATATCCAACCGGACACTAGTTCTGGCGATAACTGTACAAAAAGGAGACCCTTTTTCAGAACTAGGAGCCCGGATAGGCTCTCGCAACAACAAGCGGACGGGTATATGTATAGGCCTCTAACTACTAACACTTCGGAGCACCCTTCAGTCCAAGGGAATGTAACGCATACGGTTATGCTAACACATACCGTAACTGACTGGATCAAGGTAGGCCACCTTCCCAGGAAACTAACTGACCCTGGGAGTCCCTTTATTCATTTGCAGATCGCTGGGAATGCGCCACATCGAGCTCTTCTTGACTCAGGTTCCGGAGTCAACTTAATTTCGCGAAAGATGTATCACGCCTGGAACCTGCCCCAACTTAAGAAGAGCAACATTCAACTGGAGCTGGCAGACCAGTCCATTGCCATCCCATTGGGTTTGGTGGAGGACGTTATCACCACTGTGTGTGGTTGGTCCTACCCAGCAGACTTCCTAGTGATCGATGTTAACAACAACGAAGGGGACTTCCCAATTATAATGGGAAGGGCATGGCTAAGCACAGTAGATGCATGCCTTAGGATCCGTGATCTTTCCTTGGAAATCTCCAAGATAAACATATGTGGAAAGATCGAGAAGAGGATAGTTCCATGCATCACATACAGTGATTCATCGGGTGATGACACGGAGGAAATGTATCCATGTCACGGGTGTGCCCAGTAAACTCTGCCATAAGGATGCCTGTATGTAGCAACCACATAAGAAGTAGTAGATACCTCGTGATTGACAGCTTCTCATAAGAGCAAACAAATATGCATGGAACGAACTAAGGCAACTCATGCCAACAACTGTGGCATAAACACATTGGAACGTGAGCATCACCAACTTTCACCCCTGAATCTAAGATCATCATTTGGGAGAAGTTGGGCACTGCTTAGAAATTCAAATAGGCGCTCACTACTTCGGATCTCTCCCTCACAACTCAGTCATGGGGGAGATGGCCACCTATGCTAACCATATGGGGCCCTTAGTTCTTTTTCAGTTTTTGTTTTACAACGTTCTTGTTTT